>JAVVLW010004564.1:0-50000 GCA_034401795.1 Chaetoderma sp. LZ-2023a
GTTTCAGAATATTCAACAGCTTACTTGCATAGTTACATCGCAAAGTATATAAATCGATCCCAACACGCGTAAAGCATGGGAGGAGCTTAGCTAGAGATGGGCGGGGCATAGCTATAGATGGGTGGGGCAAAGCTAAAAATGGATTCATCCATTGATAATATTCATATTAATGGACCTTTCCAGTTTTAGCTATGCCCCGCCCATCTCTAGCTAAGCTCAGCCCACACCTCGCTCGTGTTGGGATCGATCGATCTCTGAACTCTCTGACTATCAATTTCCAGAAAACTATACAGGTAAACTATTGAATATTTTGGAATTAATTTGACTGGGCGCTGTTTCTTTTAAAATCTTCAATAGCATGTTTATTAAATAGTAGATACATACAATTCATACAACGTGTCGGACGATTAAGAGTTTAAGACGGGCCAAATAGAATAATTTATGATGTAATGATTATGACGTCGTCTTGCATGCCACTTAGCTGATTATGACGTCATATGACGTCAAATGATAGACGAATACTCTGGAAAGGTGAATTGGAATTGGGTTTAAAATCACATGCGTATACGTGTCAAGATAATTTAACATTGAGTAATTATGAATATTCGATTGGTTACCAATATGGTCAGTTCCCTTTCGCACGATCTCTAACATCGCGACCTTTGTTGGGAACTTGTTGTGGATGATAGATCCGTAGTAAAAATCTTCAAATTCAATTTGTATTTGAAATTTATTAATTTCCAGTGCTGGTCTTATGACAGGTGGTATATATGCTCGGGCAGAGGTCATGCAATGATAATAGAGTGATGCATGAGTAAAACGTTAATTTCCCAGAGCCAACATTCATATCCTTAGTGTATATGAAGTCATACAAATCACGTCACGTGTAGGCTGACGCCACAATCACAATGCACAATGAATAATGTATCCAGCTCCGTCATGACCATCGAAAACCAGTCAAGTTTGCGAAATGTATGTTTTTAATGGCTTTACTATTTAATAAACATAGGCAGCAACAACACCCAGTTAAATTAGTTTCAAAATATTCAACAGCTTATCTATATAGTCACCTTGAAATGGAATTCTGATAATTCAGGGCTCAAAGTATATAAATCGACCTAACATTGGCGAAATAATGGCGGAGCTTAGCTAGAAATGGAACCAAATTGTGAAGATTTAGCCGCAGATACTTCCCCTAGTTCTTAAAGGAGATTGCGAGGATTAGATTTCAATACAGACCGCTAAGCTAAAAAGGTTTATCACAATTTTGCTCTATCACTGTTACAATTTCGTTTAGTCATAAATTTTGACACGACATAAAATTCATGGTATGACGTCATCGCGGGAATCGTCACTCAATACTTAGATTCAGACTACACACCACCTGGTTTCAGAATAGTCTAAACCAGCATCTACCGCAGTTATACGAAGCTGGATATCAACTCAAATCAAGGTCTAGTTTTACAAAAACTAGCGTTTTTCCTGCATGTCATTAATATTATGATGTTTGAATGGGCTGTTGTGGGCTATCAATAGCCAGCAACAAAATATTATTCACGCGATGCCGTCACTCAGCGGTTCTCCAAGGAGATTGGATAAAATGATTTTCTGTGTCGAAATTTGTCTGATAGGATTTCGAAAATATGCATATAATAGATTTTATTTTATTTAAATTATACAAAAGCATCATTTGCCACGCTTTGACACCTTTCTGTTTGTGTTCTCCTTTAACCCGTTTATGACGAAGCCAGCCAAAACTGGCCTCGGCAGTGGTCTTGAGGAATGTCCATTTATAGGCCAACTGAAGACTATTTTTGAAAATTTACCACTGATATGACTGGCTCGATGACAGAGCCAGCCATTCCACTGGTCACATTTACACAATAGCCTACATTTGGCCTGCAAATAATCATTCAATAGGCAAATACTTTGATTTTTTAAACAAATTTATTCAATAAAGGAACTCGGGTGATAGACCTGTATCAGGCATGCGAGTTGATGTGTTTTGCCAAAACAGGATTCTTGCTATTAAGCCCCCTAAGACCCACCAAGCTTAGTTAGTCTCACCTACATTAATCCAGATTAGCTTTCAAAACTGCAATCTTCTCTGGATAAATAAGCGGAAGTTGATCGGTCAAAAATGATGTAATGAATGCAATAGACCAAGCAAAAACTATATCTCTAAGAACTAGATGTAGATCATGAAATGTTATGTACCTGGGTGGTTTGTAACCTCTTCAACGATTAGTAGAAAATACTCAATTATCGGTTGAGAGGCTTTGAGGTATGATTGAGAGGTATGATTTAAATTGAGCTATAACAATGATATGTTAATTAATTAATTATAATAATACAGGTAGCTTTACCAGCTATTATGGCCCCTAGCATACACATTCTTCCTGCTCAGGTATCTTAGAATTCATCAATCTCTTGATCACGGAATCTGCGTCAGTTTGAATTGTTCAGAATGTATATCACAGCTTGTTTTACCCTGTTGATGGCGAAGCCGACCAAAACCGGCCTAGGTAGAGATCTTGAGGAATGTCCATTTGCCGGTCAAGAGAAGACTATTTAAAAAAAAGATTTATCACTTGAATGGCTGGCTCCATAATCGAGCCAGACATTCCAGCGGTAAATTTCCATAAACAGTCTTCTACTAGCATATAAATGGACATTCAATAAGCAAATAGTTTGATTTTCTTGACCGAATTTGGCCTTTGAAGGATAAAAGATTCATCACCAAAGCTTGATAAACTATAGTGATCTTCATTTAATCTCTGTCGAATGTAACCCATTTCTCTCTGGATTCATCAGTAGATATGTCTTCAGTCTTCAATTCCTCGGAATCTATCATGCAACAAGCCTCAACAATATCCACATCATCTTCTTCCACATACCGATTATGAGTATCACTTGATAGATCTATATCATCATATATATCACTGTCTTTGTCATTATTCCATTTATTATGCCCATGACTAATGGAAGACTCCACGTCGTGTTCTATATTCTGTAGCGGTAGTAAACTAGGACTATCGATTCCTCTTATGTTACTGGGCTGCTCTTCAGACGCATTGGCTTGCAGAATAATGTCCTCATAGTCATACTTATCATTCTGAAACAGTTTTTGGTAATTATTACTATCCTGTACGGGTCTTACTTTACTTCCCTGTTTTATATTTGTGTAATCGTGTTTGTTAATGTCAAGAATTTCCACTTCAGTATTACAATCCCCATACCCAGTACCTAAATCACCATCAAGACATACCTCACTGTTCTGAATATCTGACTGCACATCAATTTCTAAATTGTTTTCCAAATGAATCTCTAATTCAAAATGATTGATATCATCTTCCAGTTTTTCCCAATTAAGGTTGGTGGTCATCTGAAGATGGCGTCGCTTGCTGACAAAATAGATGGCGATCAGGATGACAAGGTCAACGGTGAGAAAGCTCAGAGCAAGTCCATGCAGTTTGTATCTCAGGTCGGTAAGATCGTAAATCCAGCAGTTTCCAGTAGAGCCACTAACTTCCTGCCACACAACGCACGTTGTATCAATCACAGCGCCAAATAGTGGACTGCTCGGCAACCATGCTGCAAAATATCCAAAAACAACATAGGGATGTAGGGCATACAGTTCCTTCCCATCAATTGAAGGGCAAACCGGGGGTTTATTATTTTCGACATTTTGATCCCGCCCTATAGCCACCAAATATAATATCGTTTCATAATTGTAAAGGGAACACACATACGAAACTTAGCTTAGTTCCATCAAATGGGGAGGTTATGATGAGCATAAATTTTATGATGTCTTACCTTTTGACTAAGTGCCCCTGTACCAGGAGCCGGGGCCAAGTATTAATATTGTCTCGCAATCAGCACTGATATAGGAAATGACATCAAAATTTTAGTTGAATTCTATCAAATGGTTTCGGAGGACATAGTGTAATGGACAAATTTTATAATCTTTGTATTTTGACTTATATTTAACCAAGAGGCAGTGGCTCACATTTCCGATTGGCTGTGAGCTTTTAGATTAGTAGCAACTTATTCAACAGCTTAACCATGAAATCGATATTCTGGGAATTCATGCCTCAATGTGTTAACATCGACCAAACACACATACAAGATGGGCGAAGCGTAGCTATCATATGCCATATTTCATCCGTAGTCGATGCCAAGACATCGACAAATAACATTGACTTATTGGATATATGGATTATTCAGAATCATTAGAATCCCAATAAAGTCTGAGAGAACAAGGCTGATTATTTTCCAAATACTTATGCAGTTATTTTGCACAATGGAGGAATCCAGTTTCGTCCATGCCCCGCCCATCTCTAACGAAGCTCCACCCACACGTTGCCAGTGTTGGAATCAATCGATCCATGCACTCTCTGAATCTCAATTCTAAGAAAATGTTATAGGTAAGCTGTTGAATACTTTGAAACTGATTTGACCGGGTGCTGCCATAGGCAGTAACAGCGCCCAGTAAAAATTGTTTCAAAATATTCAACAGAATGTTTATTAATTAGTAAAGGCATACGTTTCGTAGAACCTGGCGGACTATTAAGTGTTTATGATGGACTATATCACGTAATTCATGACGTCGTGGATTATGACGTCAGTCAAAACGTGACGCAGTGAATTATGACATCATATAATTGGTTGAGAAACTGGATTCCTCCATTGACCCATTGCTAAAACATACCTAATGATGATGTGAAAAGTGCCGCTAAACCCATTCCAATGGCCTTGTCTTTGTCATCAACACATCTGTAACATAATCTTACATCAAATTACCACAAATCATCATAACAAGATAACGAAACTATTGCATTAGTAAATTTATTAAATGTAATCACTGGATTTGTACTTTCTCTTAACTGCGTGTATTCTTTATTGTTGTATGTGTGCGAGCGCATATGCACGTAGCATATATGTATAACTACCTCTGGCAAAAGTGAGTGACTTCGAAAATACTATATTGAACTGAAATTTATACCATATGCAGTAGTTACATGTCTCGAACTTCTCGTTGTGTCAAGCTGAACAGAAATGCTGAGATTTTATCATCGAATGAATCCATCCATATCCGCGAATGAATGTCTATAGGCCTAGTATATGGCCAACATTAAAATGCAAACACAATTCAATTCACCTTTCCAGAGTATCGCTATATCATCTGACGTCATAATCAGCTACGTGCGTGTAGGCTGACGTCATAATTATTATGTCATAGATGATTTTATTTAGCCCGTCTTTAACTCTAATTAATCCGACACGTTGTATGAATTGTATGTCTTTACTATTTAATAAACATTCGACAGAATGTTCACTAAATAGTAAATCCATCAAAGACATACAATTCGTACACTTGACGGACTATTCCCAGTTTCATGACAGAGTATTTCTGCCGATTATGATCGTGATGTTAGCCTACATTTGATGTATTTGTTTATGCCGTCATATACTTGAGTGACAGATTGGATTTATTCATTGGCATGTACTAGCAGATCACATGTCTTCTGTCGGCATTTTGGTAGTATACATAACGGGGTTGCTCAAGATGGGTGTGATTGCATTCGTGTCAACTATATGTGTGTCTTGTTAAATGGAGGCCTAATTGATATTATTTGTTTATTGTATGCTGGCTGACGCAACATTTTAAGCTATGCCCCGCCCATCTCGAGGTAAGCTCCACCCACGCCTCCCTCGTGCTGGGATCGATCGATCTCTGAACACTCTGACTAGCAATTTACAGAAAACTATACAGGTAAGCTGTTAAATATTTTGAAATCAATTTGAATGAGCGCTGTTACTGCCTTTGACAGCTACAGCGTCCAGTCAAATTAGTTTCAAAATATTTAACAGCTTACCTATAAAATTACCGTGATATTGGGATACTGGGAGTTCAGTCATGGAACGTACCCAGCGCGAGCAATGCGTGGACCGAGCTTAGATAGAAATGGGCGGGTCATAGTTAGAATTGGGCCCGTTTGTATGATTACTGTATTCTGCAGCTGTAGTAGTAGAAACATCCTACAGCTGCAGTCAGTCCTTCTTCATTTATGCCCAACGTGTCTTGTCCTCAGCCGTAATTCTTAGCTTCCTAAGATTCATTCTTGACTTGAGTGCACCGAGTCCTGCTTTCTTGAGGTCACCTCGTAGCACGCTTAGCAGATTTATGCAATGATGTCCTCTCTTGGTTTTATATTTGCTGGCTCAGAGAAGGGCAAATTCCAAGGCTCTCTGTGCTGGTGTCTCTTCTGGCATCCTTAGCACGTGGCCAAACATGGACCATCTTTTCTGGGCGAATTTTACAGACAGCAGCGACGTATTACACATCTTGTATAGTGCATCATTGGAAATTATTCTGTCTGGCCATCGGTGTCCAGTGATGGTGCGTAGGTGTTTGCGGTGGCAGGCATCGAGTTTGTCTAGAGCTGCCTTTAGAGTTTCCCAGCCGTCACAGTTATACAGCATCAAGAATACACAGGCTGCATTGTATACACGTGGCCTTTTAATCAATGGCATCTTTGATCTACCAATCCATAGCTTCCAGAAGGACTGGAAATCTATGTCCCCATGACGCAGCGTGCATCAGTGTTAGCAGTACTGCTAAACAGTGAGCCCAGGATTTTACTTTTCCCCACTTGGTTCGCCGCCACGAATAGCGGATCGTCATTTTATTTAGTTTTATTCTTTGTAGATAGGTATATATGGGTGAACTCTGTTTTAGATTCATTCATAAAGAGATCTCCAAATTTTAGTTTGCTTGCAGCTATTGGGAGAAGTTCGTCAAGGGATTTCTTTTCCTCATCTATGAAGTCCACATCATCGGCATATTCCATCTCTAGCGCCATACTCAGTATTGCCACTAGGGGTTAGTCTTGTGGAACGTTCCAGTACGGATTTCAATGCAGAAGCAAGGTAACAGGTGAAAAGTAACGGAGATAGACCATCTCCCTGTGGGGAGCCGATTGATGTCTCAAACTCTACAGACTTCACTGACTTGACTCGTACTCTCAGTGTGGTGTATGCAAGCCGTAGTCTCACTAGTCGTAGCTCATCTTCATTGCAACTGGCCTGGCGTAGTACATTTAGGATCTTTGAGTGTTTAATTGTGTCGAAGGCTCGTGACATGTCAATGCCCATTTTGTGGAAATCCCAGTGTTTGAAACCGACTACCGACACAAGCATTCGTTGAGCCCACACAATGTCTGTGCAGCTGCGTACACGTTTGAAGCCAATTTGACATGATCCAATGAAGTCATCGATCTTGTCTTGGATGCGGCATAGAGTAACATTGGATAGGATTTTCCATATGATGTTGAGGAGCACAATGGGCCACAGATTGGCTCGTGGCTAGGTGACTTCTTGGGCTTGGGTAGTGCGATAAGGGTGCCTTGGCCTACAGCGTCGATGCGAAGGTGGTGCATAAAAACTGAATTAATTAGGGCGTGATCGGTTTTGAGATAATGTCACATCCATATTTGAATAGTTCATTGCACATGCCATCGGGTCCAGATGCACATCCATTTTTCAGGGCTTTAAGTGCCGTCTCAACTTCTGCTGTTTTAATTGGTGTTAGTAATGGCCTGGGGTCTCCCTAGAACGGGTGCAAGGGCTCATCATCGTGGTCAGTGAACTGTTCTTTGACCCATTCTCGAATCGCCCTGGCTTTGCCCTGGTCAGTCCTGATAATGTGTCCTTCAGAGTTGTGTACAGTGAGTGGACGTGTTTTGTCAGTAACTCTCAGGGCCAGGGCTTCCCGCCACATTTTGTGACAGTCATCCGTGGCAGTGATTTTATCTGCTAGGGAGTCTGCCTGTTGAATAGCAAGAACTTTTAAGCGTTTGCTAATGTGGCGCAGAATGTTATTGCACTCCCAGTGTAGTTTGGTGTGGTCTTCACTTTGGCCACTTTGATAAATGCGCAGCCGTAATGCTTTCTGCTCTACTGACAGCTTTACTATACTAGAGGGTAGTCAGTATACCTAGTTCGGTTGTTTTTAAGAACACCTATGGTGCTGGTATCTGATGATTCCATAGATTTCGGTATTTTGGTTAAGGCTTCGTTTGGATCGGAGCTGACGTCGATGTTAGTTATCTGCTCCCCGAGAGACCTTTTGTATGACATTTGAGAGTCAGTGTCTCTGATGAGTTTAGGTAGGTTGTAGGTGACTCTACCCTCTTGCGTGGTATGGCGTTTATACATCAGGTAGAGATCGTTCATCTGAAGGGGTGTAATGATTAGCTTATGGTCAGAATCCATATGAACGAGCATACCGAAGTAGGGGTTTTGTTTCTGTCTTGCATAGTATGAAGTCTCTCAGATTGAAGACTGGTGTTTTAGAATTAGAACCTTTTGAGGCTTTGCGATCAGCAATGTGTCTGGACCATATAGTCCGGTGATGGCATGGGTGTTTAAAAGCCGCATTTGTGGCAAATAGGCCATTGGAACTAAGGAATGCCACCAGTGCTTCTCCATTGCTGTAGCGTGTTCCCTCTCCATACGATCCCATGCATCTGTAAGCCAAGTCCTGAACTTTTGTCCACAATTCCGAGTTTACCCAGCTTGGAGTTGAAATCTCCATCCACGAACAGTTGCCATCTAGCTGGGATTGTAATGCCTGAGCTCAGTTCTGCATAGACGGAATCTAATAATGCTGGATTCTCTTTGGCTTTTTCGGTAGTTGGGCCATATGCGTTGACAATGTGATACTTAATGGTGGTGGTGTTTTGGCGTGGGTATAGCCAGGTCGGTGAATGCAGCGGGATCACTGACATATCCAAAACTAATGACGTGGTCCAAGAGCCTTGGTCTGATTACGAAGCCTAAACCCCGGTGTGTGGCCTGTTTTTGCTCCATGAGTACTAGCTTATGGCCTGTCTGAAGTTGCTGCTCTGAGTGTTTAGCTACTTTAATCTCTTGAATGCATGTAATATCGATGTTATAGTGTTCATAGTCTGTACCTAAGGTTTTCCTCTTTGATGTTGCACTCAGACCACGTACATTCCACGTAGCTATGGTAAGCTCCTAGGAAGATCGCGTCGTCTGAGAATGTTTCTTAGGTTAGACATAATCAGAGTTGCTTCTGTATGTGGATGTCAGCCCGCAATCCTTGATGACTTAGTTTCCCAACAAAGTTGGTACTAACGGAGGAGACCGGCGTTTATTACCCTATAAAGCGACATTTACGGACACAAGATGGTGGTTATATAAGATACGTAATGAAAAGACCACCTGTCTTAAAGAGGCAGTCTATAGAATATGGTGGTTGTTTTATCGCACCTGATGAACATGAGTATTCTAGCTGTGATGGTTAGATCAAAGAGAAAGTTGCATAAGATGTCCAGAGCGGCGTAGACATAGGCCAAGGAGCACTCTCCAAAGCAGCGGCCTGGAACTGCGGTGCCGGATTCCGTGCAATTACAGGACAGGTATAACTAAAATATGGAAAAAATGCTATGGTTAAAATGACTATGCTTAATTATTTGAGGTTACTATCAAATGACTTGAATATAACCAGATACTAAACAACACAATCATACTCAAAATCGCAATCTTGAAATATGTGGTATCAATTAAATAGATAATATTACGATAAATTGTGTAGTAAACGATTTCAGATGTATGCTACCGTAGTGTAGTAACCTACTAGTAAAATTGGCTTAAATCACTGTTGTTGTCACTATCGTCTTCATCGCTATTATCTGTCCATGGAAGATATAAGGGCCTCCATTTCGAAAAGAATTTACATATGCATATGCCCATATACTTCAAATGATAGAATCGTTGTCATAAAATAGTTTATGCAAGCTGATAAATCATTTAATGTTTGTGAAAAAATAAACATTTCTTGACAGAACCAATCACCTGCTTCAGTGTGTCATTTTCATGAACAAATTCAGTGGTCATACACCCAGCAAAACATGGCGAGAAGTACGTCACACCCGCGTCACAAACAGGTGTATACTCTGAGGTATGGCAGCCACACCCGCTGTTACATGTCATTGTTAAATTGACGTTGCCACTGCAGGGTGAAATAGATATGGTAATGCATAGCTGATCATAAAACACTGAGCACTATTTATCCGGATACATAGGCATCAATATCTAATCAAAAACGTATCTACTCCCAGTTAATTTGTACACACTTACATGCAGTCGATTCGACTGTAAACATTGGTCTTATTTACTAAAAGTACAAATTTCTCACAAAAATGTTTGATAAAAAATTGCTCAGAATTTGGGTCTTTAAAATAATGTTTAGGTTATTCCGATAACTGATGCCATATTTCTCAGAAAATAGCTAGTGATTCCATGGTTAATTAATAAATGTTATTGGTCATTGTTTACGAAACTTGCATGCATCTAATTAGTCTATTATTTAATTTAATAGAGCTATCATATCTGTCAATAGAGGAATCCAGTATTAGCTATGCCCCACCAATCTCGAGATAAGTTCCACCCACGTTTCACCTGTGTTGGGATCGATCGATCGATCCATGCACTCCCTGAATCTCAATCTTCACAAAGAAGATACTTGTAAGCGATTGATTATTTGGAAACTAATCTGACTGGGTGCTGTTGCTGCCTATGGCAGCAGCAGCACCCAGTCAAATTAGTTTCTAAATATTCAACGACATCTTTATAAAATAGTAATGACATACAACAACGCGTACTCCATCATCAATTATGCGTTCGTAACGAACATATCTACGTCATTCATGACGTAATTGATTATGGCGTCATCATACACGTCATGCAGTTGATTATGACGTCATATGATTAATGGATAAACTGGAATCCTCCATTACATCGCACTCTAGCTGACGTCACAATTAAAATGACGTAGCTATGTCATGAAATTCCAAAATGGTATCATGAATACAATTGAGCACACATTTTTGACTGACGTCACACTAAATAGTGACGCATTAGGCTCCCTCATGATCATTGAAAAGTCCCTTAAGTGCATGTATGAATTGTATTCTGATCGATTTACTAAACATAATTACTAATTTGATTGCCTCCCCCTCCACCCCGCCCACTCTCCACCCCTTCAACTAAGTTTCAAAATATTCAACGACTTACCTGTAAATTACTGAAATTGATATTCCTGGAATTCAGGATTCAAAGTATATAGATGTATTCCAACACGGGCAAAGTGGTCGGATTTTAGCTAGAAATGGGCATCCCCCGGTACTTAAATGGTTGTAAACAAATCAAGATTCTGACACTTCCGGATACAGAGGGTTATGTTTCAGAATGTGACATTTCTGTTGTCTAAGTGTTGCTGTCCATTCCAACCAATGGACGTTTCCAGTTTTAGCTATGTCCTGCACATCCATAGTTAAGCTCCACCCCCACCTCGCTCGTATTGAGATCGATCTATCCCTGAACTCCCTAAATATCAATTTCCAGAAAACTATACAGGTAAGCTGTTAAATATTTTGAAACTAATTTGACTGGGTGCTGTTGCTGCCTATGGCAACATAACCCACTCAAATTAGTTTCAAAATATTTAACATCTTTATTAAATAGTAAAGACATACAATTCGTACAATAATGCTTAATCTGTCACCAATTATGCTTTCACGACGTACTTATCTACGTCATTCATGACGCCAATGATTATGACATCATCCTACACGTCACATAGTTATCTATAACGTCATATTCTGGATGGATAAACTGGATGGCCCTTTGCGTCTATGTGACTGATGCGTGCGTTGCGGAATCTTGTCACTGGATACATATATGAATATTTCAGAGTAATGTTATGATTGATGGATTGACAGATTGAAATGAAAATTTCTAACCTATTTAGGTCGATACCAGCTATTGGACCAGTGTCGCAGCTCAAGAGCAGTTTGGCCGCGTATGACACGGTAACCAGGAAGACATTTCCGATGACCATTAGTGTTGCTTGACCATAGCTCAGTTTGAACTTTGTGATGATAAACCCAGCCAATGCACAGCCTATGATGTCAGTTGCTGCCCATGCAAATCCTAGAAAATAACACTAACAATGCTGGGATGTTGACGCTTTAGCATCCATCAGTGAGGTCACATGTCCTAACGCTGTTAACGGACCTTTCCAGTTTTAGATATGCCCCTCCCATCTCTAGCTAAGCTCCACCAACACATCGCTCGTGTTGGGATTGATCGATCCCTGACTATCAATTTCCAGAAAGTTATAAAGGTTAGCTGTTGAATATTTTGAAACTAATTTGACTGGGTGCTGTTGCTGCCTATGGCAGCAACAGCGACCGGTCAAATTAGATTAAAATATTCGACATAATGTTCATTAAATAGTAAAGCCATACACTTCGTACAGCATGTCGGGTTATTAAGCGTTTAAGACGGACTAAATCGAGTCAGTCATGTCTTAAGTGATTGTGCCATCAGCCTACACGTCATGTAGTTGATCATGACGTCATCTGATTGATGAATACACTGGAGGGGTCCATTGACTGGTTTAGATAACGTGTGTCTATGATTCAACATCTCCCTCACGTGATGTTATTGATTGCGCAAGGTACGGATTTGAGCATCCCGCGTAGGGAATTTCAGGCGAGATAGTTCATATTTACTGGAGGCTGTTATTGGCGAACGTATCTGTGGTAGTTTCACATTAAATTGGAACGCGCATGCAGCTTTAATCTTTGTTTTCGAGGCTTCCAAGAAAATACTTCTCCGTGTACTCATGAACGAGTACTCTGCTCCAATCAAGACGTAATATAGGAAAACAACCGGCCTTACCTCCCTTCTATCATTGCTCGCCCCACCAAGACGGATTTAAATTCTATAAACCGTCGTTTATCGTCGTCAGTTTAGAATTAGCATCGCGGTATCTCAAACCATGTTATAGTTCATCCACGTTTTAAAACTGTTTTTCTGATTATTTCCAGTTCAAGTCCAAGATTAAGTGTTCTTAGTTGACCCGAACACGACTTCTTTGCATCAAATTTAATTGGCACTTACCAACATGAAACGGATAAACAGACAGACAGATAGACAGCAAGACAGATAGATAGACAGCCAGAATAGACAAACAGGAAGGCAGGCCTACAGACGGGCAGGCAGGCAGGCAGACATATGGATGGCTGGACGGTCAGACCAAAATATTCAACACAACGCTTACTAAATTGTAAATTCAATAAAAACATACAATTAGTGCACTTTAGTGCGGCCTTTTCATTCGATTTTCATGAGAGAATTACCGCAATTTGATTGTAACGTCAGATAAGGCGTGGCGTATCTGATTATGACGTCATGTATTTGAGTTTCGGATCGTATCCCTCTATTCTGATATAAAAGTTATAGAACAATACGACCTCCGCTATCTGTCTTATTTGTGTGGAAATCTTTAGCGTTATTCCTATTAACGATATCTATAAGTTAGATCGGAAAATTTTACACATACATTGTAGAAACCTAAAAGCGTTCTCTAACCTAGAATTTTGGCCATCTTGTTTGCTGGTACGTTGAACTGGTCCTCATAGTACTTGTATCGTATAGTGCCCATTCCGCCCCATACATAGTCAACACATATATAAGAACCCACCAACAGCATGTAGACAGGGTTTTTCAGGAGCCGCTTTAACGTGGCTGGTAAATCTTTAATAATAATAATAATAATAATAATAATAATAATAATAATAATAATAATAATAATAATGATAATAATATTTGGTGATGATGACAACGACAAGGACGACGACTGCTATATCTGCTACTGCTGATGATGTTGCTGCTGCTGCTGCTACTACTACTGCTACTACTACTACTACTACTACTACTACTACTACTACTACTACTACTACTACTAATAGTACTACCGCTGCCGCCGCCCCTACTACTACTACTACTACAACTACTACTACTACTACTACTACTACTACTACTACTACTACTACTACTACTACTACTACTACTACTACTACTACTACCACTACTACTGTACTAGAAGAATGTGGCAATGGAATAAAATGAAGATGAATACGGATGGGAAAAGTACAAGTAGAATGATGATGAGATTAAACTGACGAGGATGAAAGGCCAACGAAATTACGCGAAAGTTTTCGCAGAAGAAAACAGAGAACAAAATGTAATTTCCATATTCACAAGACGTACTTTTAAAGGTATAAGTAGCTTTCTGCATCGCCCGGAAACGTGCCATATTCTGGTGTATATCCGAGCGCAGTGGCGACAAATTATTCTCCTGGCTATCATCACGCGCCATGTTTCCTACAGTGCTGCCGTAAAAACTGGCAATGCCTGGTTTATCTGATGGTACTATCTCGGTAGCGGCATCAGTATCCAGAGAGATGTCACCATTCTGTGTGTCGTGCCTGTGTATAAAAGTTACAGACTTACAGCTAAACATGCATATCGTGAACACATGCTTTTGGAGCCATAGTGGTTCTGTAAGACAGGTTAGTAGAAGAGCGTGATCTAAGCACACTTCGGATTGGTCAAGAGCTTTCTGATGTCATCTCAGATAATGGTCTGGGTGGAGGTGGGTTGGGGTGGCCTAATATTTTATTGCTGTTAAAGGCCACGCCCCTGACCATATATGGGTATTGGGGCGTGACCTAATATGCACATGAAATGATGTCACAAACCACTCGACCAATCAGAAGTTCGCCTATATCACTGCCACCATCTGGTATGTAGATCTATTGATGTGTTCAGATGATTGAATTTGTAACGAGGCATGAAATGGCAGTCAGGGTAGGGTGTGGGTGTGGGGACATGTAGACCTATTGTTCGCAGATGAAGAGACTACGGGGATGTGGGCATTTGGAGTGGGTTGGAAGCATTCAGTATGTAGATCTCTTCTTCCTGAATGAAGAGACTACGGGAATGTGGGCACTGGGAGTGGGTTGAAAGCAATCAGCCTGCAGATCTATTCTTCCTGAATTACGAGACAATGGAAAGGTGTGAGTTCGGTATGTAGATACATTCTTCCTGAATGAAGAGACAATGGAAAGGTGTGAGTTCGGTATGTAGGTCTATTGCTCATGGATGAAGAGACAATGGAAAGGTGTGAGTTCGGTATGTAGATCCATTCTTCCTGAATGAAGAGACAATGGAAAAGTGTGAGTTCGGTATGTAGATCCATTCTTCCTGAATGAAGAGAGACAATGGAAAGGTGTGAGTTCGGTATGTAGATCCATTCTTCCTGAATGAAGAGAGACAATGGAAAGGTGTGAGTTCGGTATGTAGATCCATTCTTCCTGAATGACGAGACAATGGAAAGGTGTGAGTTCGGTATGTAGATCCATTCTTCCTGAATGAAGAGACAATGGAAAGGTGTAAGTTCGGTATGCAGGTCTATTGCTCCTGGATGAAGTTCTAACATGTTTTGACATTTTTGCTTCACGATCAAGAAACAATGGGAATGTGTGAGTGCGGTACAGAGTCAGTGGAGGGTGTGGTGTGTGTGTGTGTGTGTGTGTGTGTGTGTGTGTGTGTGTGTGTGTGTGTGTGTGTGTGTGTGTGTGTGTGTGTGTGTGTGTGGGGGGGGGGGGTTCGGTGTAATTTCGGTAATTTAATGACGTAAAATAGAACTAATGATGATAATGTTTTAATAATAATAATAATAATAATAATAATAATAATAATAATAATAATAATAATAATAATAATAATCTGATGTATTGTATAGCCGTCTACGCATATAATTGTAACTAACAGATCCTCATATATCGCAGAGTTGCGATCTGAGTGTAAACAAAAACCTTGAACCTTGATAATGACCGTGATAAAAATGATAATGACGATGACGATGATAATCGTTCACAGAGTCAAAACTTGCACATGGTAGTCTATATTTTAATTAACTATCAGTGTAATCAACAAAATATTTTCTCAGCTGGTGGATCTATCTTTTGAATGAAAACCATATCAGCTGATTCAATTATGGCCGCGCACATTAGGCTTATATCTGCTAATATGTACTTATTGTTTGGCACCGGCCGCAGCTATATGTATTCGAATCTTTTATGGCCATATAATATAAATTAACTATAATTGTTTCTGTCGGTATAGCTGCATATTTGCATGTTGATGATATTTTAACACCTCAGAGTACAGGTAAGAGGGATGTTCTCTTGTGGTATTTCCCACATTTATTTGATGTGTTTTGTCATCGAGTAGCCATACGTTTCAAAGGCAAACAGTGTGATAACGATTATTAATACATAGCATAAATTGATAATTTTATGTCAGTAATGTATTTGACATAACCAATGAAAATGCCACGCTAGGGTTTGTAGGCTCAACAGTCACGGATTATTTATTTAAGTGGCGTGAATGGGACCTGCTAGACAGGGATCCGATATACGCCATTAAAATTCATACCCACCCCACCCCTATCACGGATTTTATCTGATATGCTCGATGTTTGTGACGTATGATTGTTAATTCGATCATAGATCCATTAGTCTTACCGACAACATAATAATTCAATAAGCAATTTTAGTGAATATAATTAAACCATTGCTCACACACACACACGCACGCACGCACACACACACACACTCTTGTCTTCTCTTGGTCTGCAAATGGACTTTTCCGGTTTTAGCTGTGCCCCGCCCATCTCTAGCTAATCTCCACCCACACCTTGCTCGTGTTGGTATCGTTCGATTTCTGAACACCCTGACTATCAATTTCCAAAAAACTACACAGGTAAGCTGTTGAATAGTTTGAAACTGATTTCACTGCCATTTAATATATTCAACAGCTTTCCTGTATAGCTACCCTGAAATTGGGATTCTGGTAATTCAGGGTTCAAAGTAGATAAATTGATTCCAACACACGCCCAATGGTGGGTGGAGCTTAACTAGAAATAATAAAAGTTTATTTCCACAATAGACCATCGGTCCTTGAGTGTACATTGATAAAATTATTATTGGCGGATGACTAGGATGCAGCCATTTTGAGAAATGCACATTTGCCGAAATAGAAGAGTATTTTTGAATATTTAACCCTGGAATGACTGTTGATAATAGCAAGCGAGTAATTCTTAGCGTAAATTTTCAAAAATCGGCCTCTCTCGGTCTGCAAATGGACATTTTCTTAAGATACCCACAGAAGCCGATTTTTGCCATATTTGTGTGATAAACGGTTATTAGATAACCCATAGTCTCTGAACAGCCAGTAATAGCACTGATTCATTTAATGCATTGCGGCAACAAACAGTCCAGTAACAATAAACCTACATGCCGTACATGGCCGAACGCTTTATAATTCCTTTGCATTCCACACCACACGACCTCCAGACCACACCTTGTGTGTTTGGAGCGACCTTCGCATTGTCTCTTCAGTCGGGAACAAACATGTCGCAACACGTTATAATTATTTTGCATTCCACACTGCCCATCATCCCCAACCCCACATCATGTGTTTGTATCGACCTTCGCATTGTCTCTTCAGCCAGGCCCAATAAGTCTACGCGCTGAAGAATCGATTAACTACATATGGATTGAATGTTAAGGCTCTTAGCACACAGGTGTGATCTTCATCCAGGAACAATAAATCTATATCCCGAACTCACATCTTCCCATTGTCTCTTCATTCAGGAACAATAGATATACATACTGAATGTTTTCAAACACCCCACCCCCACCCCAACCACCCCACCCTCTCATTGTCGCTTCATCCAGGAACAATAGCTCTGCGTACACACCCGTACAGTGACATCCATTTCACGCCTCATTACACGTGTCAATCATCAGAGAACATCAACATACCAAATGGCAGCGGTGACATAAGCACACTTCTAATAGGTCGAAAGCTGTTCACGTGACCTTTGACATCATCTCATTTGCATATTAATCTATGTCCCTACATATTCCCGCTAAAATCATGACGTTTGTGAATAAACTTCGACCAATCAGAATTGAGAATTTATGGTGGGAAAACGGAAGAGGCGTGGACTAATATGCAAATGAGATTACATCACAGGCCACGTGACCATCATTCGATGAATCAGACGTGTGCTCATATCAACGATCTTCTACTCAGGTGGTTGTATGTTCATCTGTACAATTGGAAGGATCCGACACGTTTCTCAAGTTTCCTATGTCATAATCAAATGTACACTATTGGTTAGCTGATGTTACAATAAAAATGACGCAGATCCGCCACGTAAGTGTGAAAAGTCCACCATGAACGTGTCTAAAGTGTGAATTTGGTGAATTTACATTTTAATAAACATTATGTTGACTATTTTGAAACTAATTTAACTATGAGCTGTTGCTGTATATGGCAGCAAACAACCACCAACCAAAGTAGTTTCAAAATGTGCAACACCTTACATGTATAGTTACCTAGGAATTTATATTCTGGGAATTCAGGTTTCAAGGTTTCAAATCAGTTCGAACACACAAGTGGACAGAGCGTAGTTAGACATCGGAAGGGATTAACTAGAAATACATTCTTCTAGTGTTTCGGCAGAGAGATCATTGGTGGACGGACAGTTTTAAAACATACCTATTCAGAAACAATGCTCCATAAAATGGGGGAAAATAATTAAAATTCGACCCTCTTCATGTTGGATTGCTATGGTCCATTACCCTCCCTCTACACATGGAGATATCTTATGCATATGAGTTAGAGATTGTGCAATAATACAGTCCCATTCCCACATGGCTTACTAAGTTATATACAAACCCAGCTTTAGTTGTCATTTCCGAATCTTTGGCAACCTTCATGCTTCTGGGAAACAAACAGAGCAGTGGCGCGGTGATCATCCATGCACTGGCTGTAATGATCAACCCTAACCACCAAGCGCCTATCCATTGCGGGTGTTCTGGCGTTAGCGAGGTCTCTAGAAAATAGAGGTTACAGCTAAAACCTTATTTGTTTTATGTGGTACACCAATTTGAAAACTTAGATGCAATGATATATTCACATTAACATCAGTAGACATGCCTGTGTAGGTCTATCAAAATACCAATAACCAGTTAATAAAAGAATCATTTGGAAACCCGCTACCTCTAATCACGTAATACATAGGCTAGGCTGCAACTGCAAGTGCATTGGTCTGGTTCGCATATGATACTATCTTTAGCGATAATATCTTTAGAAGTATAACATATTCTGCTGAAGATTTTGAAACTAATTTGAGTGGCAGCTGTTGCTGTAAAGCCAGTTGTGCTCTTGCCACATACCGCGCATCATCCCTTCTCGACATGCATACACATCGCACGTCTGCACGCACACACTCGCCCACATCACATCACGCGCTCACACCCGGGCAGAAACCAACTCTTATATTACGATGACAAGTTTCGGGACACTTCTTTGTGAGATAATTACTAATGTAATTTTCTATCGCCTATATAGGAGTAAACAAAAATGTAAACAATATTCTGTCATCTTAATTAAACTTAAAGATGGTGTTAACTTTAGGCACCAGACAGACACCAAATAGACCTATTAAATGACGAAGTAGCGCAAAATATTACCTTCTAGTGTGAAATAGAGTCCACCACACCAGCCCGCTAAGTACGTGCCGATAAGAGATCCAAAAGACATTACCGAATCTTTGACACCTACAAATATACATATCTACATCAACAAAGTGACGGACAATTAATCTTCCTATGAACTTATAAATTACCGAATTGCCGAACCAGAAACAGAATAACAATCATACCCACCTTCGGTGGCAACCTTATGGAAAGCCACACGTTTTCAGTAAAAAACCAGACGGTCACTTAATAGAAATGGACCCATTTCTAGATATACAACGCCCAGTTTTAGCGAAAGCCCGCTGTATACATGTGTTGGAATCGATTTGACATTTGACACGTTAATAGAGGAATCTAGTTTATCCATCAATCATATGACATCAAAATTAACTACTGTGACGTGTTGGATGATGTAATAATCAATTACATCATGAATGGTGTAGCTAACCCACCACGAACGCTTACTTGATGACATACTAAGCGTTGTTGTACGAATTGTATGTTTTTATTATTTAATAAACATTCTGTTGAATGTTTTGAAACTAATTTGACAGGCCGCTTTTGCTGCCATAGTTTTCTGGAAATTGAGATTCAGCGAGTGCAGGGATCGACTAATCCAAACACAGTGTGGGTGGAGATTAGCTAAAACTGGACGGGACATAGCTAAAACTGGAGTTCTCTATTCTCTAAATTTGAAGGTAAGATTTTGAATATTTTGAACCTATTTTGACTGGGAGTCAAAGCAGTTTAAAGATATTCAACAGAATGGTTATTAAATTGTGAATTCACCCAAAGTATACAATTTAGACAGTTTAGTGACGAACTTTTCGCACTTTGTGACTGACCTAGGCCTACGCCATTTTAATTGTGGGGTCCGCTAAAAATTGGAATCGGACACACACAAAATCAGGACAAGAATTGCGGACATTGCGTAAATACTGTTATTACATGAACTACGTGATGGATCGAGCCGAGTTTCATGTCTGTATTGAGCTGGTTATTCGGGGGGGGGGGGGGGGGGGGGGGTGTAAGATGATATCGAAATTACCACAATCCACAGAGGTTTGTTCACAGTGCCACTACGGAGATAGACTCGATCCCGACCTGCCTGGCCTCCCAACTGAAGTCTATGTACCAGTCTAGTCGTTGAGATGACGTAAAAAAGATTGTGGGTTATTACTTTAGATGCGTACTTTCGGCATGAAGCCACGCCTCTATTTTTAGATTGGTATTTGAATATGACGTCAGGTACTTGAACGACATCAGAAAAAGCCACTTGAGCATAGCCGGTCTTTAAGACAATGGACCTTTCCATTTTTAGCTACGCCCTGCCCATCACTAGCTAAGCTCCACCCACACCCCGCCGTGTTGGGATTGATCGATCTCCGAATTCCCTAGCTATCAATTTCCTGAAAACTATACAGGGAAGCTGTAGAATATTTTGTAACTAATTTGACTGGGTGCTGTTGCTGCCTATGGCAGCAACAGCGCCCAGTCAAATTAGTTTCAAAATATTCAACATAATATTTATTAAATAGTAAAAGCAAACAATTTGCACAACAACGCGTAGACAGTCTTCAAATATGCGTTCGTGACGTACTTATCGTCATTCATCATGATGTCATTGTACACCTCATGTAGTTCATTATGACGTCATATGATGGGTGGGTACTCTGGAAAGGTAAATTGGTTGGTTGAGTATGCTGGGCTGTTCCTTGGCGTCACAGAGCATATTTATGTTTACTCCTTTCATGCCGTAGACGCTCAAACCCGGTCTATGCAATGGTCTTGAAGAATGCCCATTTACAGGGCGGGAGAAGACTATTTTTGAAAATTTATCACTGGAATCGCCGGCTCGTAAACCAAGCCAGTCATCCCAGTGGTATATTTCCTAAAATAATTTTCTCTTGGCCTGCAAATGGACAATTAATAAGCAAATATTCAGATTTTCTTGACCAAATTTGGTTATTAAAGGGTTAATGTTTTAGCAGGATTAACACGGCTCCTCTCTCCGAATTTGATATTGTTTTTTGTAGACAAGATTTTATCTTTAAGGTATCTATTCTGGGACAGCTCGATATAGTAACATGGACAGTATCCTAGCTCTAACATGTACACGTGTTACGTCAGGTAAAGGGTAACAGCACGCCTACATAAAGATGTGTGGGCATGTGCGGGGTCGGGTAGGTGTGGTGTGGCGGGGTGGGGTGGTTGGTGGGATTTGAGTAAATTGCGGTTCCCCAATGAAAAATTTGGCAGGTCCTCTCCAGGGATATTTTGAAATCTAATTGCTCTCAGATGGCCTCTCATGTCATTTCCTTTTACCCATTTAAATATAATTTCAAAGTTGAGTGTGGTGAGAGTGAGTGTTTTCTAATACACCTTTCCAGAGTACCCACCCATCATATGACGTCATAATGAACTACGTGATGTGTACAATGACACCATAATGAATGACGTCATGAATGACGTTGATAAGTACGTCACGAACGCATATTTGAAGACGGTCTATGCGTTGTTGTACAAATTTGCTTTTACTATTGAATAAATTTTCTGTTGAATATTTTGAAACTAATTTGATTGGGCGCTGTTGCTGCCATAGGCAGCAACAACACCCAGTCGAATTAGTTACAAAATATTAAACAGCTTCCCTGTATAGTTTTCAGGAAATTGATAGCTATAGGGCATTCGGGGATCGATCAATCCCAACACGGCGAGGTGTGGGTGGAGCTTAGCTAGTGATGGGCGGGGCATATCTAAAAATGAAAAGGTCCATTAGCGCATCGTGTCATGATCGTGACAGTACACAAAGAACGCTTAGTTTCCAACAGTCACAGACGATTATTCTTTACCCTATGATTAATCGTTTTATTTGGGAAACATTTAAATTACCACACACAGCAAAAGGGCACTCTAGGATTAAGGAGGGAGTTCGCACCCCCCGCCCCAACACCACACCTTCCCTTTTATATTTATTTCTGAAATATCTTTTGCACAGAACTTTTCCAGTGGGAAAACATTGCAAAAACGGAGTAATGTGGGTGATATTTTGTAGAGGAGCGGCATACTCATAACCGCAGAGTCACTCAAACTACATCCATAGTGTAGCTGGCATAGCAATAAATAATGCTGATCACGCTTCGAGGAATGGATGTGTTCTGTTTGAACATGTAATGTTCTTTTGGCGTTCTGCGCGAAAAGAATCAATGGGCAGATTGGATTGGGTACTCGGCCCCGACGTAATACAGCGTGTATTATGCAGGTTATTCATCCATCATACGACGTCATAATCAACTAAAGGACGTTTATGATGACGCTATAATCATGACGTCATGAATGACTCGATTTAGCCCGTCTTAAACGCTTAATAGTCCGACACGCTGTACGAATTGTATGTGTTTGCTATTTAATAAACATGCTGTTGAATATTTTGAAACTAATTTGACCGGGCGTTGTTGATACCATAGGCAGCAACGGCACCCAGTCAAATTAGTTTCAAAATCTTCAACATCTTACCTGTATAGTTTTCTGGAAATTGAGAGGCACGGCGTTTATGGATCGATTGATCCCAACACGAACGAGGTGTGGGTGGAGCTGAGCTAGAGATGGGCCGGGCATAGCTAAAACTAGAAAGGTCCATTAGTCATTATGCCTCAACCAGTTAACAACCAGACTCTTGCTTGGGTGGGATGGAGGGGGTTATGGCGGGGTCTCACGTTCCCCTCCTCAGAACCTACCACTGTTGTTGAAAATAAGAAAATGTGGCCGTCTATAATTGATACTCTATGGACTTATTAGAAGTACTCTCTAAATACATGTTGTTGCTTAATACATGCGGTTAGCTAGATCGAGATAATATCATTCCTTTAAGATGGGTGGTCTTAATATAAGCACCCATCATATGACCACATATTTTAAAGAACAACCATCAATCTGCTCTAAAAGAAAGTGCACGTTATAGAAGAGTTTCTTTGTAAAGGCTACACGAATGTGTATGATGTCAAATTTCATACCAACAAGAAGTGCAGTTTGTGACTTGTCTCCATTGTCATCGATGTAAGCCAGGTCTAAGGTACCCCTGGGCGTGCTCATAATTCCCCGGCACATATACGCAAGGAGGAAAATATAGAATGCAATATCGCTGGAACGCTGCAAATTCTCCCCAAATGTTTCACTGGATGTCTGCTCGTCCTCTGCCATGCAGAACGCATCACTATACGATGTCGCTGTTAAGAAAAATAATAATAATAAAAATAATAATAATAATAATAATAATAATAATAATAATAATAATAATGAAACTAAAATGCTGCTGCTGCTGCTGCTGCTGCTACTGCTACTGCTACTGCTACTACTACTCATTGCTGCTGTTACTAAAAACGCGATCAAAGGATCGTGTGGAAAGCCTTTCTACCCAAAAATATTTACTGACAAAGAACACAAAAATGTAGGGAAATTAATTAACGCACAGTATACGTCAGCATTTTGTAGAAATAAATTCTATAAATTAAAAAATATATTTATAAACATTATATAAATCATATCATTGCATAGCTATAAAAGCAACGAAACGGTGCTCATACAATGAAATTAATATGGACCACTTAATTTATGTTTATTACAAAATACCCTGATGCAATTGCCGTACACACAGGAATCTCCACAACTGTTTCAAACATTACCAAAGTATGAATATTTTGACTACTCTGAATACATGATTAGACTAAATTACAAAACATAAAATGAAAAACCAAGTCAATTTATTTTGAATGGACGTTTTGAAAATTACCCCAGAACAAATGATACTAAAAATAAACATTCCTGTAGACCGTGTGGTTGACTATAAACATTATTTGAATTACCAATCATGATATTTTGAAGGTTAATTTTGTGGTTGTTGAAAACCTAAAGCCAATTTAATGGGAAGCTGTTGCTATCATGCAGCAACAGCGTCCACACACTCACATACTAAAATAAACAACACAAAATCTAGTGAAAAACATGTTTCCTAGCAAGAAATCCGTTGAATATTGTGAACGTAACTGGATAGGAAGGCATTGCTGCCTTGTTTTCCATTCCAGTCCAATCTCGCCCAAAACATTTTGTCCTGAAACGATTTTAAGGAACTGTTAAGCTACATTGAATCTGTAAATTTGTCTTTTTCCATTTTTCCATTACAGATTTCAACTTTACATGATCTTCAAAATAACTAATAGCCCAGAATCAATGGAACCCATCTCGCCTCTACACCACTTGACTTTAAATCGATGGAGGCTATTTCCCTTCAGTGATGCATGGTATTCAAATTGTAGACAATATGCAAGCGAGAAATCAAAAATATTTTTTAATTTCGTAAAATGGATGGTGCTAGGATCGTCAAGTACATCGTAGGCTCTTAGAGCAACGGTATTTCCAAATGCTCCAGTTGCCTAAACTAAGGCAGATGAATGCGATTTCTTTAACATCATTATTTACATTATATCCAGAAAGGTCGTGAAACAGTATTTCGGTAGGTGCAATTTGGAACTGCGATGCATCAAACGCAATTAAAACACGTTTGATGTATGTCCAAAACTGAGCAATAACAGTGCAATCCACAAATAAATGGACGAGTGTTTCCTCTGCTGTTAAACACAATAAACACTTGTCACTCTCAGTAATTACTACTTTCTTCAGTTTCTTGAGGAGAGAGCCTACCCATAGACTTCTATGGATTAATCGCCAAACAACATCTCTGGCTCTATTAGGGATATGTGATGAATGAATATTGCACCACACATCATTACAATTTACCGGGAAATAAGTGGAATTTTCCCAAGCAGCAATTGCCTTTGGAATAGCCGGATTTTGTAGCTTTAACGTGTGGTACCAATACTTGCATCTTATAGAACATGTGAAAATTCTATCCCTATATTTTAGCATAAGTCTTGGTGTTTCATCATCAGTCATAGATGCTTTGGGTAGGCGAAACCACTCTCTAGGAATGGCTACCTGCAACCGCTTTAAAAGGCGTTGTGCATCGATTGATCGAAGCTTGGTTGTCTGTACTATCTCATGTAGGGATTTCCATTCACGTGTGGTTGCACTAACAAGATCAGAGAAATATTTTAATCCATGTCTACCTAATGAGAAATATTATAGAACCCCACCATTGTGTAGTATTCTATCATTTCCCCAAAGTTGTTGATTTAGTGCATGTTCCCAGTATAATGGCGAGTCTTCCATTTTCACAAAATCATCTAATGCTTTTTTAACCTCCAGATATGGACTAGGAATGCGTGTGTAATTTGGTGGTGGCTTAGAAGACCAAAAAACCGACTTTGCTGAAAAGGGTTCCACATATCTTTCAATGAGGCATCGAGATATCTGTGCCCATTGATTGTCACTATGGATCAAATCATTAAAAATATTCAATCGCAATGTAATACTTTTATTCCTGATGTCTGGAATGGCTAGACCTCCTTGAAGTTTATCTTTTGAACATATTCTTTGTGAGACAAGATGTGTATTTCCTTCCCACAAAAAGTCAAACACAATTCTATTAATTTCTTGTTCAATATGTTTTGGCATATGCACCACAGAGGACACATACCATATCTGTGACAAGATTAAACTATTTAAAACTAAAGCTCGTCCAAAAATTGTCAGGTGTCTATGACGCCACATTGTAATTATCTTCTTCAGTTTGGCAATGACCTCTATCCAATTTCAAGAACCAAAGTCTTTTTTTACTAAAGTGGATTCTTAGGATTTTGATTGACTTGCTTGTCCAAGTGATATCCATTGGCTGGTCAGTTCTTGTTTTCCAAGGACCCAAAAATAAGCCAACAGATTTGTCTTTATTTATTTTGAGACCAGATGCTTTTTGTACGTTTTGTAAGATGACATTCAATCTATCAAAATCCTGATCATGTCCTACAAAGACAGTGGTGTCGTCACAATATCGAGGCACTTTAACATGCTTCTCTATGTCTTGTATGCTCAGACCTTGAAAGTGGATATCGTGTCTTAATGTTGCACCTAGGGATTCCATGGCTACCACAAATAAGAGTGGTGACAGAGAACAACCGTGACGAACACCACGCTCTAATGTTACAGGTTGACCAACGTAATTATTTACAATATATCTGCTGGAAATATTTCTATATAATATTCCGACCCATTTTATAAAATTTGGTCCAAATCCTAAGTGGTTCAACGACCTAAATAAAAAATCCCATTCCAGTTGATCAAATGCCTTTTCATTGTCTAATCTGACAATTGCTCCGTGAATATTATCCGTTTCCACTAGTTGAATTACGTCGCGAATCATCATTGCATTAGCTAAAAGAGATCTTCCTGGAATTGAACAAGTCTTGTCAGGATTTATTACATCTACCAGCACACCACCAAGCTTTAATGACAGAGCTCTGGATATGATTTCATAATCGACTCTAAGTAGCGAAATGGTTCTATAGTTCTTCAGATCACTGCGATCACCCTTTTTATATATTAACCATACATATGCCTGTGACATTGTCTCGGAAAGATGGTCTCGATTGAAAGATTTCTCTGACAACTTCGTGGAATGTTTTACAAATAAGATGCCAGAATGTTTGATAAAATCCAACACAAAGCCCACCCCCTCCTGGTGATTTGCCAGCTTTCATTGTATTAAGGGATTTTGTTATTTCATCAAAACTTAAGTTCTGTTCACAGATATCAACTGATGAAGGAGGTAACTTATCTTGAATATTATTAAGCAGATCTTGCACTATTTTCTCATCAATAGGTTCTGATCTGTACAGAGATTGATAGAAGTTCTGTACAGCACTCAATATATCTGTATTGGAGCTAAGTACTTGGTGATCTACTTGTATACTTCTAATCAATCTTTCTACACCTCTAAATCGTTCGAGGTTGCAGAAATATTTTGTGTTTTTTTCTCCTTCTACGTACATTTGAGCTCTAGATCTTATTTTGGCGCCTTCAGCCTTTTCCTCCTCAATTGCACGTAGTTTACATTTTATTTCATTTAGATAATCAACTAAATGAGCTGCGCCATTTCCAACCTTACGGGAAAGTAGGAATAATAGGCGCTCAAGTGCTTTCACATCTTTCCGCATTTTCCTTGCTTTTTAAAGGAAAATTGCTTGGATACGTGAACAAAGCCTAATTTCACTTCTTCCCACCATGAATTCAAATCTTCTGTATCACCTTTGTTGCGCATTTTAAAGTCCCAAAAACATTGTACGTGACGATGGTATTCTGTATCATTTAATAAAGAACAATTAAATTTCCACAACCCAGGACCACGTTTTATCCAGTCAGCGTTGTCAATGCTTACAGAAACTACACTGTGATCTGAGAAAGTTATTGGATATATGTTTGTCTGTGAAAGATTGCCTTTAAGTGATCTTTGCACATATATTCTATCCAAGCGAGATGCTGTTTGGCCATTAGCTGTCACCCTAGTAAAATCACAACCATCAGGTTCTAAAAGCCGATAGCGATCCAGTAAATGTTCAGCATCACAAATCTGTTTTAAGCGATAATTAGTAGTGTCATTATAATTACATAATGAACGTCTATCTTTATCCTTGTCCAAGTTACAATTAAAATCACCTCCCAAAATAAGATTTTCTGAACAATCATGGATCACGGATGCAATGTTGGAGAAGAATGCAGCCCGTTACCCATGAGATGCTGGGGCATAAATCGACATAATATTTACTCTGGTATCAGAGACGTCACATGTGACTTTAACCCACCGACCAGCAGTGTCAGTATCTGATGAAATGATGTTTACGGACCCGAGACATTTGGGTAAAAATAAAATAGCAACTCCTGCATTTGGCTCAGTGGCATCAGATGTAAACACTTCACTTTGGGCAAGTTGTTTAAAACCTTCGATGGCTTCAGGGCTTCGGAGCCTTGTTTCCTGAAGCAGCGCAATATCAACCTTAAGCTGCAGCGATTTTTCCAACAATAATCGTTGTTTTAAAATGTCGTTGAGGCCGCTACAATTTAATGTACAAATAATAATAAAAATAAAGAATCTGTATATATTGGCCATTATACCTAATTAGATTTTGATTTCTTACTTTTCTCCTGTTTGGCCCATTTGCCCATTTTAGCAGTGAAATCGGAGGTTGAGAGGTCAACAATTGTTAAATGTTGATATTTGGCAATATCAGAATCATTCCGCATATGCCTATATCGTACACCTTTCTGAGTAATATATGGTACTAAAATTCCTCCAGTTTCAGACCGGTAAACCACCATCTCATCAGAGCGCCGAGACTATTGTGTTTGAACGGAAATATCAGATTGTGCTATTGAAATCGAATCATCTATATTTTCCTGTTCATTTTCATCATCACCAGAACTCAGGTCTTCTATCTGTCGTTTAAGAACCTTTGGTTGTCGTTTGGTATTTGGCAGAATACTATCAGTCTCAGTTAATGGCGTTAGTGCAAAATCTGTTTCACTTTCTGTTGATTGCAACCTGAATTTAGTCTGACTTGGGCAAAAACTCCGAGAGGCATCAGCGAGTTCACCATCTTGATCATCTTCCATATCAATGCCATTCTGTGATGGATTTGCACTAACATTTGATGACATTGCAACATTATGATTGGCTACTGACACTGGAGTTTGAGGTAACACTTCTTCCAATACATCTATCAAATCTTCAGCGTGAACTGACACTGGGTTGGGCAGATTATGTACATCAACTACAGTAACAAATTCACTAACTTTTTTCCTGTTTATTCTCATCTACATTTCGGTTGCCCACCACTGCACTATTTGTGGCCACCTTGCACTTCCATTTGTGGTAGTCAGTGCCACCACACAATAGACATTTGTCCTTATGAGGACAGGCGCTCGCCAGATGGGTCACACTACTACAGATACGGCATGTCTTGATCTGCCCTCGATACCATATTGGTAAAAAGAATGCATTGTAATAGACTAGAGGTGCTTTGATCTTCACGAGCAATTTATCAGAATCGATCTCCTGAAGCTTACATGCCTCCCCATTAACCACCAGCCCGTCTTCCAATAGACTGTGCTTAATCTCATCAGAACAAACGGTAACATTCCAAACGTTCCTCTTTATATTAATGAGGCCTTTCAGTTTGCGGGACCTGGGCCCCGTGATAGACGTCAATAGCCCCCACACTCCATCCCGCTGTCGTAACCCGCAAGTTTAGCCGCTGTTTGTAAACACTAGACATTATGCATGAGTGCACCGCGCGTCAGCACGAGCTCAATGCTATAACTACAAGTACACATATTGATGCAAGGCATCAATGGTAAATAGCGTGCTCGGAGGTTATTATAATTCTGAGAATAAACTCAACTGTTTCATGAAAAAATGAAGTTATATAAAGGCAAACATGCCACTCATGACAAAAATATAAGCGGACAATACCACAAACAAAAGAAGGAATATTTCTTGCAAACAGATATGGGCAGTATTAGCTATGGGCTAGGAAAAGCAGCGTATATTTTTGGTCAGGCCAACAATTTTCCCATCCATCCTTTTTCTCCAGGCCAAACTTCTTAACAGAGAGAGGAACAGACAAAATTAAGAGCAGCCAGTGATGAGAAAATTGCACTACTGCATCAACAGAGCGTAACAGATCAAATTTGGGTAATTAGGTATCAACAACTTGTAAAGATAAAGAAATCAACAGAACTGGCAACCCAGTCAGTAGAAAATCGGCGCAAGAAGCAGTACAGACCCCGACACCCATTCAAACATATTAAAGAAGACTGTAAAGAATATTTTAAACCTAAATCTTGATACCTTCTACAGACGTGAAGAGCTTATTACCCGGAAATATATTGGTGAAATATACACTGCAATGCTAGTGAAATGCACAAAGCCAATCAATGTTCCTGGTGGAGCTAGATACGTCATTCATTACACATTTTGGTTGTGACGTCCAGCTACATCTGACCTAAATAGTTATGACGTCATATACTGCAGAAACAGATAAAAAAAATCCATTATGATAGAAAATGTCCTATGTCTAATTGCTGTCCAAGAGACCATTGTGGTTTTTATTTTGCAATTTACTACTGGAATTATAGGATCGGTTATTCAACTTTCAAAACAAGTGATCCGGCTGCTAACCAACAACACACACACAACCAAAACAACGCCTAAACGTGGACAATAACTAGGACAAAAACGAAGAGAAGACGCCGCAGTGAGCAATGGCCCTCGCAGTCACTGCGAAAAGACAATGCCAAACACCACGGCTGTAAATAGCGACTTCAAACAACAAAACTTTCAAAAAAGAATATTACAAAACAAAACTATATACACTTATACAGAACCAGGACAAAACTGAAGCATAAATGAGCAGTAGAAATCGTTCAAAATCAACGATATTAGCAGAGCCAAAAGACACGTGTGTTCCCTTTGACGACTACTACTACTACTACTACTACTACTACTACTACTACTACTACTACTACTACTACTACTACTACTACTACTACTGCTACTACTACTACTACTACTACTACTACTACTACTACTACTACTACTAGTTATTGCTGCTGTTACCGTTGCTGCTGCTGCTACTACTACGGCTGCTTCTGCTACTGCTACTACTACTGCTGCTACTACTTTTTTTCTTTTCTGCTACTACTTTTTTGTGTGGAAAATCCGACGCTGATGCTGACGCAGTTGGACACACCTCACGGAGGAACTCCTTTAAAAAAGGCTTGCAAACCCCCATAAATAATCGGGTGAAATAGCAGGCTTTATTAATAGAATATGAATAACAATACAAACTTAACATATCAAAACAGTGCAAGCTAAAATACTCTATTACCATATACCACACCCATGGCATAACTACATAGAAAAAACCCTTAATAAAGAGCTGATAACATAATATAATTCAACAAAGCCATTACTATTTGCACACCGTGTAGTAGGAGGGCCAAATGGCGAGCATAGTTACCCAATAAGTGGTAAAGCGACTCATCAATAATTAGCAGTAGGTTACTGCTACTCATTGACGCCATTGAGCCGATTCATGACCGCCAGGCTAAGTAGATCATATGTAGTTTAACGTAGCACACCATATAGTATTGGCCCAAATGGCGAGTGCAGCTCGCCAACTAGTGGCGAGGTGACTCGTCAATAAGTAACAAAAGGTCACTCATTGACGCCAGTTGGCCGATTCTTAAATACCGAGCAGGCGTAGTAGCCTTTATGTCGTAAAATGCACAAAGCAAAAGTATACAAACTATGACTACATAGATGGCGCTCTGGGTTCACATTTTAAATTTACTTCATTGTAAGTTTTTGTAAATTACCCTGGAACAAATACACCTACAGTAAAGATTTACAACATGATGTTAATTGTATATATGTAAGATGTCATACTCTGTTAACCTAATGAACTCGAAAGTCAGATCACCTCCAGAATATTGACGCAATGCTCAATTGATATTTAAATATACCGATTCCCAAGGTTAGCTTATTCGTCAAAATTATCATCTCCTAAGACATTAAAATTTAAAATTAACTCAATTAAATAAAATAAAATAAAATACCATATATCAATATACAACAAGCAGCGAGTGTGCTAGCTTATACAAGTTCTGCTTCTGCTATTTTTTAGATATCCATGTTCAATTGATACTAGGCCAGTTTTGCACCATATATCTTTAAATCTACTTTCTTTTCCATGTTACACTAGCCTGTAAAATTCACAATGAATGCAGTTTATCAACAATGATCGATATATAGCGTGTATGGCTCTTTGGTGGTTGTTTCCTGTTTTATCTCTGGCCTCTGAACACCGATGCTTCCAAATGGCCCACACTCCTACAGATAACAGGGTTACTAACAATTCTTTCTCCTTGCTATTAATGATTTGTCTGATAGTTGAGCAATCTTTGAACATAATTGTTTCAGCCATTAATTTCACATATTTGATTCCAAATTTAGCTATACAACACTGTGTAAACAGATGGTCTATTGTTTCCTCCTCGGTATTACATAATAAACACCGGTCTGTACTTGTTATTTTGCACATATAAGTCAGATGGGCGACCCATAGCCTTCGATGGAGTAATCGCCATGCCAGGTTACGTGCGTTTGCTGGTAGACAAGGTAGATGTATTGTTTTCCACGCATTTTCCAGTTCTTTGGCGTGCATCCTAAAGTGTTCCAATGCCTAACTGCAACAGGAGTGTGTCTCCGACTTTGCATTATCATTCCATACCAGGCTCTAGATGCCATGTTGTATTTTATATGCTCTGACTTAAATACTAATGTTGGTTGAACATATCTCTGTTGCCACGTGCTTTCGGCAATTTGAACCATTCACCAGGTATTGCATTCTTTATTCTAAGAAATAAGCGTTGGGCATCAATATGCCTCATTGATGTTGCTCTTGCTACATCCTGCATCGCAATCTATTTGCGAGATTTTGGATAAACTAAATCACGTAAATATTGAATGCCATTTTTGGCCATAGAGGGCAAATATAATACAGCATCATTATCACGAATCAACTCGTTGCCCCAAAGACGTTGCTCTAAGGCATCTTCCCAACAACTGGGTTGTGGCATTGATTGTGTAAATATCTTTAAAGCTTCGAGCTGTTCTTCATATATACGTTTGGTATCTTCTGATGGTTAGGTGGCAGTTTATTGCACAAAATAAACATTCTACTGGAAATGGATCTACGTACCTTTGTAGAAGTGTCCTTGCAACACTTGACCAAGATGAGTTTGAAGTGAGTAACTTATTCCAAAATTTCAGTTTTAGCGAAGCACACTTTGCTAAAACATTAACCAAATCCAGGCCTCCATCATGCTTTTCATTGGTGAGGATTGACTGCGATACTAAATGGGCTTTGTCCTCCCATAAGAAGGACAAAAGTAACGTGTTGATCTTTGACTCTACTGATTTGGGCATATGAATTACAGAAGCGGTATACCACAGTACAGATAAAATTAAATTATTAAGGACAAATGTCCTGCCACATACAGTTAGGCGACGTCGTTTCCAATTTACTAATGCACACTTTAGCTTGCATAGCCTTTCTTCCCAGTTTATTATTACATCCTGTTCTCTATTAAAGTAAATACCCAAAATCCTTATGACATCATCTGACCAGTTAATATCCATAACATTGTCAGTTCTGTCCTTCCAAGCGCCCAAAAATAATCCCTTAGATTTGTCTCTATTGACTTTAAGCCCTGATGCCTTTTGAAAATCTGATAATACTCCATTTAAAATTCTAAAATCTGCATATTGAGACATCTTTAGTGGCCTTTCTACGCCACGTATACATATTCCTTGAAAATCATTACGTTGCCTCAATGTGGCCCCCAAAGATTCCATAGCTATGACGAATAGAAGCGGAGACATTGAGCAACTCTGTCTGACACCTCGTTCCAACACTACAGGTTCAGATAGATGATTATTTACTAAATAGCAACTTGTTATATCAGTATATAAAATATTGACCCATTTAATAAATCTGGAACCAAAGCCAATATGGTCTAAAGACTTAAACAAGAAATCCCATTCAAGTCTGTCAACCGCCTTCTCGTTATCAAGTGCTATTATTGCTGCTGGGATGCAATCCTGTTCAACTAATTGAATAAGGTCTCATATACGCAATGTGTTGTTTAATATTGTTCTTCCTGGTACAGAGCACGTTTGATCATCATCAATTACTTCGCCTAGGACTGCGCCAAGTTTTAATGTTAGTGCCCGAGTAATAATCTTATAGTCTACACAGAGTAGAGAGATTGGTCTATAATTCTGTATTTTATTTCTGTCACCCCTCTTGTATATAAGCCGAACATATGCTTGGGCCATCGATGGAGGGAGATGCCCTTGCTTAAAAATGCTAGCTGCAATTTCTTCTAATACTGGACCAAATATGTGCCAGAATGTTTGATAAAATTCGACTGGAAGTCCGTCGCAGCCAGGAAACATTTCTAACTTCATACCTTTGAGTGATTTTGTCAAATCATCAATTGTTAGTGATTGGTCACAACTTTCGCGACATAAATCTGAAGTCTTTGCGTTATATTAGCTAAAATATCTCTAGTTGCAGCTTCATCACTTCCCTCCGATTTATACAATGATTTGTAAAATTTGGATACTGTTTCCATCATCTCCGCATTTGAGGACACTGATACACCATCATTAGTCTTCAGTGAGCGCATTGATTTCTCTATACCTCTTGCTTTTCCGAAGTTACAAAAGTAACGTGTAGGCTTTTCGCCCTCGGGTTGCCTTTGTGCTCCTGGCCTTATTTTGGCCCCATCAAACTGATATTGCTCTATTTCATTTAGTCTACCTTTTAATTTAACTAATAGTTCGTAATAATTATATTCTCCATCATTAATTTTCTTATTAATTTTACACACCGACCTCTGAAGCGCCTTTTTACGCTTTCGCATTTCTCGTGCTTTCGTGATGGAATACTGCCTTGAAATATGTTTCAGGTCAGATTTAACATCCTCCCACCAGTCTGTTATACATTCATACAAACTTCTCTTTTCATCCCAATGCTTCCAACAACTTTCTACACATTTGCGATAGCAACTATCTCGTAACAACGCTACGTTGAGTTTCCAAAATCCATCTCCTCGTTTGATCCAGTCAGCATTGCCTAATGTGATGGAAAACATATTGTGAGCAGAGAAAGTTATTGGTTTTATGTTAGTTTTACACATGTAACCTTTCAATGAACGTTCTACATAGATCCTGTCCAGTCTGGATGCTTTCTTCCCATCAGTTAAAAACCCAGTAAACTCCCTGCCCTCTGGATTTTCAATCCGATAAGTGTCTAACAAGCTTTTATATTCACAGATGTGTTTCAAAATATTATGAGATGTGTCATTAAAATTAGACCTAGCATTTCTGTCTTTAGCTTCATCTAATATGCAATTAAAGTCACCGCCCATAATTAGGTTTTCAGGCGGTCTGTCTTGAATTATTGTGGAAACATCATTTAGAAATTCATGACGCAATTGATGAGAGGTTGGCGCATAAAGGCACATCAAATTTCAACTTGTGCTTAGTACATCAATTGATACACAAATCCATCTACAATTTATATCTGATGACGAGGATATAACGTCAACATAGTTGAGACAGCGGGGCAGGATAAGAATGGCCACTCCCGCACTATTGTCTTGTGATAAAGAATAAAAAATCTGCCATTTTGAAATATGTTTGAGAGATTCATACACTTCATGTTATTGAATTTTGGTCTCCTGTAGAAAAGCAATATCAACCCTCTCATTTGCTAATTCTTCAAGCAAGTGACGCTGCTTGACTTCGGTGTTTAATCCTCTGCAATTTATGGTGCAGATAATTATAATTAGTAAAATGATGTTTACAACCACCATCATTAGATTAACTTGATTTGTTTTTTAGCTCGTTTCTTAGACCATTTACCTAATTTTCCTGCGAATTCAATGTTTCCTAGTTCTACCACAGCCAAATATTCATATTTGGAAATACCAGAATCATGGCGCAGTAGATGATATTTAATGCCTCTCGCCGTTACATAGGGCACTGACACTTCACCACCTTCTGATCGGTACATCACCATTTCATCTTTCATCTGTGAACTTGGTGTTTGTATTGGCACGTCTGATTCTACAATTGACATTGTATCATCATCCATATCATTTTCCTCAATCTCAGATTCTGAGCTATTGTCTTCTTTCTGGCGCTTACTGCCACTTGACTTACATTTGTCAGCAACACCATTCCCCATAGCTTCAAGCTGACTTAGATCAATCGGGCTTAGCGGGAAATTGACAAAGCTTTCTGTGAACTAAATTTACTCTGTCCTAATATTAAGTCATCTTCTAAAGAGTAATGATCTGCGTCTCCGTTACTATCATCATTTGTCTGTATTTCATTTACATCCATAATGGGCCCACCACATTTTGATTAATTTCTGGGGTTAAAGTTATTCCCTCCTCTAATATTTCTATCTCATCATCTGCAGTTACTTCAATAGGATTTGCTACCTTTTCTGTTCCTTTATAATGGCATGAACCTCGACGGTAGATTCTGCAGTGATGTCACCAGACGCATTTGTCTCAGGTGCATCCTTTAATGTAGGATTGCATACTTCTACTGTGGGGTTGTTTTTGTTGTTTGGACAGCGCCATTTGAAATGGCCAGTTAAACCACAGAGCAAACATTTATTTCTATTTGGGCAATCTGCTGCAAGATGGTCAGTACTAAGGCAGATTCTGCATTCTTTTATCTGCCCTCTATACCATAAGGGCAGAACAAAGCTGCCATCAAGCGTCAATCTGTTTGGCAAAGGGCTATCCACTTTTTCAAACCAGATGCGCCTTACACCATTCTACAAAATTCTGTCAAACGGATATGTTTCCCTTTCAATCTTCTGTATTTTACCATACTTTTTCAGTTCATTCATGATTCGTTCATCTAGAATCTCGACTGGAACTTTCATCTTAACCAACAACCTATCCGACTCGATTTCTTCTACATTACACACTTCGCCTTTCACAACAAGGACCTCTTCTAGCAGCTTCTCCTTAATACTGTCATTCGCCACAGTCACATTCTATACAGTTTTAGTAACATTGATACGCTCCTGCACAACAGCAGGTTCCGCACCAACGACGTCCTTTAACCCATGATACACGTCGATAGCCGTGACACACCACCCTTTTGTTGCTATTATAACACCAAGACGTCAGGGAAAGAGCTTAAAACTAAATAAATAGTGTCCCCTTTTGAAACCATAACGTCTACCAACAAATATATGAATAGAGAGTACAGTCGTATATTTGTTAGTTTGAGCCACTTATTAAGTGGTTCACTAACACCTAACTGATTACAGTATACTAATAGATATATGAATAAATAGTACAGTCATATATGTGTTAGTCTGTTCGAGTTGACCGGGGACAGCCAACTGACTATAAAGTTTTATATGATTAAAGATCTAGGCTTGCGCTTACAAATGACAAAGGAATTAAATCTACTCACTCTAGTGATCTTGCCAAATATGATGCGCTAGCCAACGAACTATAGAAAGAGCATACTGGCGCGGGGAGAAATGTATTGCATTGAACACAGTAAGAGGAGCCCTATTAAATGGCGGAAACCGCCAGCTAAGAGGAGTGCCTTTAGAAAATGGAGACACAAAATCCGCTCTAACCAAGACAAGAATTTACAAATTAAACATAAATTTTGAAAGGAAATACTAATACGAAATATATGTATAAAATTTATCTACAAAATCGCGCTAGAAACTAGCAAATTCGGGCAGCAATTGCAGAGCTAAATAAACGCGTGCGTTCACTTCGACTACTACTGCCAGTACTGCTAGTACTGCTACTACTACTACTACTACTACTACTACTACTACTACTACTACTACTACTACTACTACTACTACTACTACTACTACTACTACTACTACTACTACTATGTTATACGTAAAATAGCTCCGCTACCATAAATATTTTATAATAACTGTTACCCCCGTTTGCTATTGTAATAGCCTGGGAGAAATAAAGAAATGAAGTGAACTTGAATTTTCCATACCTACAACTCTCCCTCCATCCACCCTTTCCACCCATCCCATCTCCCGCACACACTCCCTCCATCGTAACCTCCTCGTGCAGTCTCTCTCCCTCCCTCCCCCTCTCTCTCCCTCCCTCCCTCCATCTCTCCACCCCTCCCTCCATCCCTCCCTCGTACTGTAGCATCTGAAGCTAACTTTATTTGCCCTATACAAAGCATCCCTCTGCGGAGTTTATGCAGCCTTCTACTTACCAGTCGTACCATCAGCCTTCACAGCTCCTGTAACAACCGAAGAATTATCGTTCTTGAGACTAGCTTCTATAAGCTCCTCCGTTTGGTACCCGAACAGAAAATGTGGTATCACCATAATCATGACACCGGCGGCGTATAGCATGCAAGAGAGCGCTATCAGCCGAGGCACATGCCAGCGACTTCCAAAGTACCCAACAATTACCAGAAATGGTAACCTGGCCGCCTCCCATGCCGAGAACAGTAGTCCGTACCGGGTACTTGTCCACCGGAACTCTTTCTCAACGGAATTGATATGCGGTGACCAGTAGCTCCACACAGAACTCTCGGCGATGTATACCAAAATACTGACCACGATATACGCCCGTATGTTGTACCGGTATCGCAACAAACGATGCTTGGTTCGGCGAAACGCAACTCGTAAGCGAATTCCGATGGTTCCGACCGGTACGGCATCTAGTAGGGAGCCCATGGTGTTGATTTGATGACAGGATTTGATAAATATTTCACTCTCTCGTCAATTTGTCTCGTGAATCTGTCTCGTATTGTTTTAACACAGCAGAGCGATCTTATGTTCCATCTACTGCGTAAACCTACGGAAGAACATAAGTTAACAATTTTACACTCAAGTTAACCACAAGCTGCTTTTGCAAGGGTCTTGAGAAATTACCATTTTCAGATCAAAAGGTTATTTTTGAAAAATGTACAACTAGAATTACTGGCTCTGGAACCGAGCCAGTTATTCCAGTAGTAAGTTTTCAAAAAGGACTATTGTTCTGCAAATGGATATTTTTATTTGAAAATTAAGATTTTCCTGAACAAATTTGAGAATGAGGTGCTTAAAGATCTTGCCATAATTAAGATGATATACACACAGTACAGTTAACTAAAATAAGTTAACTTTGTTCACGACGTAAGACACGTTCTGCTGAATGTTTGGACTATAATGGAGGGATCCAGTTTTAGCTATGCCCCGCCGATCTCTAGCCAAGCTCCTCCCATGCTTTGCCAGTATTGGAAATCGATGGATCCATGCATTTACTGAATCTAAATTACCAGAAAACTATACAGGTAAGTTGATGAATATTTAGAAAATAATTTGACTGGGTGCTGTCGCTACATACCATTTGTACAACAACGCTTGACCCGTCATCAATTAAGTGTTCGTGACGAACTTAGTTACGCCATCCATGACGTAATTGATTACGACATTATCCTACATCAAGTAGTTGATTATGACGTCATATGATTGACTGAGAAACTAGAATCCTCCATTGGATTGGAAGACGTTGCTTCCTTATGCAGCAATGTCTTCTAATAGAACCATGTTCAAAATATTCAACATTACGTTTATATTTTGTTTTAGAAACATGTTAGGTTATTTCTGAGATGGAGGCCCAGGGCCTACTGTACATAAGAACACTTACATATTACAATGCACTACCGATCATTAATACATTTAAAGCCACCGTATTATTATTATTATTATTATTATTATTATTATTATTATTATTATTATTATTATTATTATTATTATTATTATTGTTAATCTGCGATCTATCGCAGAGTGTTTTTTTTTCTCAGGATCTTTATTCTTCTTCTTCTTCTTCTTCTTCTTCTTCTTCTTCTTCTTCTTCTTCTTCTTCATATTTCTATGTTGGTCAGATGCTTGATATTTTAGCTACACATAGATACATTATACTACTATGGATTAATAAAATAAAATCGTTAGCAAACATGTTAACCTTTCAGAACGCTGCATTTCCGTTTCCAACATTTCCCATAGGGAATGTATGGGAGCAATATTCGGTCAGCGACTGCTCCTAGGATTTTTTCCGGATCATCTTGAAACCTAACATATTTCTAGGATCTGTTGAGCCGCAAGTTGGCCAAAAAAATCTTTTCGGTTCAGTGTCCATTTTTTGAGAAAATGCTGAATAAAAACAATTATTTGGTCTCATCAGAATTCTTACTTCTCTCCCTCTCAGAGGGTTGACATTTTTGACATCCCTAGATACCAGAGGCTACTATTGCTTACAAAAATAAGATCATTAGTGGACATATTAACATCTCTATTATTGCAAATATGCACACTAAACAATATTTCCATGATTTGCTGATAGATAACGGGATTAGGGTCCGATTGTTTCAGCATTTAGATCGCCTGATCCGGGGCAGAATTGCCTCTCAGACACCATTTACAGAACTCCGATATCCTGAACGGTTCATGAGATATTGAGATTTTAGTATCGTAGACGAATATGTCAATGGGGAATGTATTGGAAATTGATTTAATGATAAATGGTCCAGTTTTGGAAATATCATATCTAAACTTGGTACATTTCTTGTACGCACCAGGCATGTATAGATCATCTACAGAAATTGGATCTGGTGTATGGTTCCCGAGAATTCCACGTTTTCTTGTCCAAAAAGTCCAATTGGAAATGTAAGGGATTGTTATTCGGACATCAACTCGTCCCATAGTTCCTTGAAAATCATGGAGAAACTTAACAGACCTCTAGCATATGTTAACCCGCATCTGAAACATATTTTTCTGGTCCATTGAGTACTATTTGCGATTTCAATCCTCCAAACTTGAGACACTTTCAGTACACCTTAGTGCCTTGGATGTTTTTATTTTTCTTTTGGATCCAGTGAAGAATTTGCGAGGAATACGCTTATCCGTGCCCAAAATGCCCCAAAGAAAATGTATGAGAGTGATATTCTGATAGCAACTCCCCTTAAGGCTTCTGCAGATCATGTTGAAATTTAACATCCTTCCAGAATCCGTAGTCTGACTCAAAATCAAGGAAAAGGCCATCAAATGTCAAATAAAGGAGAAATTAATGAATTGTGTTTGACCCAGGTAGTAAAAAACAATCAAAATTCACCAGATTTAATTGCCTCAATCAACTCCAACAGGTAAAGGGAGGTAATTCATGCCAAAGCCTAAAATTGGTCACTTTGACCCTTGATTAACCTTGACCTTGGACGGGTCACTTTCAAACCATCATGATAATCGAAATCCACCATGTTGAACTGACACAATCAATTTGAACAGGTAAATGGAGGCAATTCATGCCAAAAACAAACATTGGTCAGTTTTTTTTGTATAAAGTGCCTCCTTTTACCTTTAGTTCATTAATTTCTCCTTTATTTGACATTTAATGGCATTTTCCTTGATTTTGGTAAAAATTCCACTACAGCAAATCAGGACACATTATTTTATAGTTTAGGGTCAAGGCTATCGGTTTTCAAGAAATCAGCTTTTCCATACCCTGTGTAAAATTATGGTAATTTCAACTATGGATCTTTGAACTGCGGCAACACTTAGACTTGTTTTTTTATCAGATCAGCATCAGACATGTTCAATGATCATGTGAGAAGAGGGCTTATAATACTCCTTAATGCCCAGTCATCGCAGATTTACAGTTACTTCAGTAAATGTGTTCTAGTTGTTGTTGTTATTATTATTATTATTATTATTATTATTATTATTATTATTATTATTATTATTATTATATTATAGATCTTTATTAATCCAAACCTGTTATGTACAGTAGGTGCGTTGCTATTCAGGTTTTAAGGTCTGGATATATGGGCAAATAATCCGCCCCACAATAATAACACCAGTTAACCAATTTGGAGAGGAAATCAGCGTCTCACTTTCAAAGTCAACCACACGTAAGACCTATTTTTAAATAGAAGTTTGACGGATAGACGTTGTCGCTTTAAGCAGCAATATCTTTCAGTAACATTAATTGTAGTGATATAACACCATACGCACTAAATCATTATGAATTTGTCGTACATGTAGTTAGCGTATTTGAAAGCGTTACTTTGAAATATTTACACAGCAATGTGTACACACCTGAGCATCATATGACACTCCGCGCTTACCTTTTGTCAGAGTCTATGTTTGCTCAAAGGCGTGAGCTCAATACGTTCATCCGGGATTTTAGTACTAAGATGCTACGGTCACTCCCCGGCTCCTGGACAATTCTAAGAGAATTGCGGACAAGCCTTCTAACTCACTTAAGTATAGTGGTAAAACCGATTTAAAATCAGAAACCCCGTACATATTACCGCTACCATAAGGTCGTATTAGTTAGTAACTAAAATAATTTGTGCGTGACTACTGAAACGCGTGTGCATCAACGTCAAGCAATCAATACGCGTACGCAAAGCTGCCAGGGAGTCTGTTCGAACGACCTACGGTCCTAAGCTATGTAGGTCATACGCGAGTCGCCACTGCATTGATTGTTGTACTAGATTTAGTTTTTGAACTCGTTGACCATGACAGCTTATTTTTTCTGCGTATACTAGAAGTATTATACTGATACGAGGTGGTGGTTACGCACTACTAGTTTCATGTGTTGTCAAGATCTAATTAGGCACTCGTTTAACGACTATTGTTTCAACAGCCCTTCACAGCGCTCAAAAGTATACATTTATCAATTGAGCTTTCCAGTTTTAGCCATGCTCCGCCCATCTCTATCTCAGCTTCGCCCACAGCTCTTCCGTGTTGGGATTGATCGATCGATCGATCTCTGAACTCTCTGACTATAAATTTCCAGACAACTACCGGTAAACACGTATGCTGTTAAATAATTTAAAACTAATTTGACTGGGCGCTGCTGCTGCCAGAATATTTATTAAATGGTAAAGACATACGATTCGTATAACGTGTCGGAATATTAACAGTTAAAGTCGAACTATTTCGAATCATTCATGACGTCATTATTATGACGTCAGCATACACGCCACGTGGTTGATTATGCCGTGATGGATGGATAAACTTGGAAAGGGCCATTGAGCCTTTAATTTGTCAAGATCTTTCAAGAAAATTGAAATTTTTCTACGGTGAGTGACCTTTGCTGGTCAAGAGATTTTCTTTGAAAATTTACTGTACTGGAATTTAGGAAACAGTTTTTAAGAGGTGGTTTTTGGCCGGCTTGGCGAATAAAGAGTTAATTCTAAAAATATGAATTTTGGATCAGTCAGTGTCCATTTGCAAGCCTGGAGAAGACTATTTTTGAAAAAATACCACTGGAATGACTGTCTCGGTTACCGAGCCAGTCATTCCATTGGCAAATTAAAAAAAAAAGTCTTCTCCTGCCTTGCAAATGGACATTCCTCAATACCACTACCGATGCCGTTTTTGGACGTTTTGACATTTAAAGGGTTAAAATGTATATAAATAAGATTGTAATATTGATTAAACTCATTAGAATGTGTGTTGGCGCTAATTGAAGCTTTATGTTACCGCGTTTAAAAGTCACTAGAAGGCTTACACAAGCATCTAAGAGACTTTTCCACTCTGTCATCCATCACATTGCGTCATAATTAACTACGAGACGTGTAGAATGCATCATAATCAATTACGTTGTTATGACGTCATGAATTACGTACATAACTACGTCACGAATGTATAATTGAAGACGGACTATGCGTTTTTGTACGAATTGTATGTCCTTATTGTTTAATAAACATTCTGTTGAATATTTTGAAACTAATTTGAATGGGCGCTGTTGCAAAATATTTAACAGCTTACCTGTATAGATTTTTGGAAATTGAAAGTCATTGAAATGAGGGATAGATCGATTCCAACACGAGTGTGTGGGTGGAGCTTAGATAAATATGGGCGGCGAATAGCTAAAACTGGAAAGGTCCATTGTATGCTTTTCCTATCTGAAACACCCGTGAGGGTATGGCACAGCCTAATTTCACACATACAAACAGGATGTTGTGGTAGACATTGTCTTTATTCACGTTCAAGTACGTGGGTCATGTGGAAGAAACAAAGTAAGACGAGAAGGCCTGTATCATCTCCGACCAGCATGGCTGTGTACTTCTCAGCGGCAGCAACAGATTTTCTTCCTATCAATACGTCTGTATCGCCTTTAACGTGGTGAACCTTGTAATCATATCTCACCAGTTCTTTGGTGAGGAGATTGATGAAGCACTGTTTATTGTCAGAATCGAAAAGAAAGCATTGTTTTTTCACCTTCAAAACAATGTCACCAGTACGTGACATCATCCTTCAAACTATGCTCGTTCTGTTCTTGTGTGCCCCATCCTTGGTTGATGGCGAATGCTATAAAGACAGAGTTCAAATACTTCGTCTGTATGTAGCTTGTGTAGCATCTCACGATATCATCATATATCCTCCCAGTGTCCCATTTGATTCTCTGGATAATGGCACCACCATCCAGGACATATAGTCATCCTGGACCTGGCCCATTCTCGGGAAGTGCAGCATCTATATTAGTTTGGCGGGTGGGGATTATTAGTAGAAAGAAACACATATTTTCAATCAGAAAGGGGTGGGGGATATCAGCAGATTTCAGATTTGAAAGCCTCGAGTATTTCTAACTGCGACCAGGCAATAACTAGCCTCTGGAATAGCAACTCCAGAGTAGCCATCTATCAATCTGACGTCATATGACGTTATAATCAGCTAAGCGGCGTATAATCATTACGTCATAAATGATTCTATATGGCCCGTCTTTAACTCAAAAAATTTAACAGCTTACCTGTATAGTTTTCTGGAAATTGATTGTCAGGAAGTTCAGAGATCGAGCAATCCCAACACGAGCGAGGTGTGTGTGGAGTTTAGCTAGAAATGGGCGGGGCATAGCTAAAATGGAAAGGCCCACTGTGTGTCTAATTGCACTGCTTCTCACAATTTCTCAGAGTGGATTTAGAATACAATGTTATCGCCTGTGAGTTCTTTCGGAGGGTAAAGCCGACCACATTCTTTCCGGCTGAGACTGGGTTTGATATCACCCATACCAAATGATGCGCCTCAGTCATGCCCAATCCTCGTGGCAAACCATATGTCGTGTTGATGCCTTTCATTAACGTCTGTTCGATCAGGTCATGGCTCTGTCACGTATTGAGCTATCCCACGAACAGCATAGAGACCGCTATGAATAAGCTTTCAGAAATTAGGGGAATCCTCAATTTTGTACATGCTTCCTAGACAAATGTTCAGGGATTTGACAGGGATTAGATATACATGAATGTCATCATATCGGCCAATGTGTCAAGAAGCAGATACCAGTTCCCAGTTCTCTGACCTCAAGAAAGCACAGACCAAGTCTATCATGTTCATGTACTGGATCCACAATAGAGCTGCTCGATCTTCTCCCATTCGGCTTTCACCTATTCCGTTTAGCTACAATTTGAAGGGTAATGGGGATATTAATTCCCTCTGTCATGGAACTTTCGTAAAGACCGGCAACTGAAACAAATTCCCCAGGCACACAATCACTATGGTTTGAAGTTTGATGAGAAGAAACCGCCAGGCCTTCATCTGATTGGGCAATTTTAACGCAAATCTTAATATTTTGAAATTGATTTGACGGAGTGTTGTTGCAGCAACAGTCAAATTAGTCTCAAAATATTCAACAGACATACAATTCGTACAATAACGCTTAGTCCGTCTTCAATTACGCGTTCGCAACGTACTTATCTACGTTATTTATGACGTCACTGTTTATGACGTCATCATACACGTCACATAGTTGATAATGACGTCATATGATGGACAGATAAACTGGAAACCTCCATTAGCCACCCGTTAAATAAAAGATTGGCAACTGAGAATTTTAGCAGAAGCCTCCATGTTTGTAAAATCACGTGAATCTATCAGCCCCTGTCAATGGTTAGTGTGACTCCATTCTTGGTGATGTATGAAAATCAAACACGTTTTAACGCCTCTTGTGTCAACTTAACCATTTACTGGTCAGACTGACCAAAAAACAACTTTGCAGTGGTCTTCAGACATGGTTATTTGAAAGGCCTAGAGAAGAGTATTTTTGAATATTTACCATTCGAATGACTGGCTCGGTAATCGAGCCAGTCATTCTAGCGGTAAATTTTCAAAAATTAGCTTCTCTCTGCTTGCAGATAGACACTGACAATGTAAAAACTGTAATTTTCTTTAGCATTACCCCTTTAATGGTCAAGCCAGCGAAAAAAAATTCAGTGGTAAATTTACAAAAAAAATAGTCTTCTAAAATTAAAATATCTTGAAAAATATTGACCATCAAAATGTTTAATTGATATATGAAGAACCGTAGTATTTTGAGCGCGTTGAGGCGCAGTTGATACAAGATGGATTGAAGCCTGTTCAATAACAAGCGACGATTGCAACGAGTCTGCTGTCCTTCGTGCGCCATGATGCTAACTTTTTAACTAGGCCCTGGTACGGATGGGTATTGTGCATACCACTTGTGGCTGGTACTGTGATAGCCGAAGCTCGAACAGCATTACTTTACTATTGGGATCAGATACAACACACTTCAAACAATTTATATGAAGAACCAATTTCATAATATTATTGTAGTCATACATCATTGAAAATCTAAGACAATTTTCTATACATTTCTGTATTCGTTTTTATAGTTTTGTGAAATTTAATACAGTTGAATGTAATTTTAAAATAGCCCCTATTGTCCACTTGATTTAATGAATCTCGGTATAATGATGTACATTATATACGCAAATAACTCAGTGAAAATTTTAGAAAAATAAAAAACTAATGCTTTAATGTTTAGGCAGATGAATGCGCTATCCAATGATGTATGATATAAATAATATAATGATTTTAGTGTATCATAAGAACGGTTTACATTGCGTTGTATTTTAGTGCAAAAGTAACTCAACGCGGGTCATCTGCTTGGCAGAGATGGGCGTATCTTGGAGGGAAAAAATCTACCACTCTTTTAAAATAAATTGGGAAATGGAAAATTATCTCACGAATTTAAATGATCGTAACAGAATCTTATGCACGAAATTTAGGACAAGCAATCATCGGCTGCCAATAGAAACGTGGCGGTGGGAAGGCATACCCCGGGAAGAAAGAATCTGTCCACTATGCACCCTGAATGAAATAGGAGATGAATTTCATTACCTATTCGTCTGCGAATTCTTTAGTGATAAACGTATAGAAATCTTCCCCAAAACACTGTTATAAAAGACCGAATTTTTCGAAATTTCAACTGCTTTCAACGAAGAACAAGAAATTACTAATAAATATCTGCCGTATGATCGAAGAAATTAATAGGCACTTCCAACGTTGATTAACCCTATACGCAATGGACTCGCCGATTAACAACACAACATTAACGAGAATTGCAAAGCACCACTGCCACCACCACTACCACCACCACCACCACCACCACCACCACCACCACCACCACCACCACCACCACCACCACAACCACCACCACCACCACCGCCACAACCACCACCACCACCACCACTACCACCACCAGCAACAGCACCACCACCACCAACCACCACCACCACCACCACCACCACCACCACCACCACCACCAGCAGCAGCAACAGCAATAGTGAACTGTACTCAATCAGCGGCGCTCACTGGTCATCAAATCGAGAGCACCGTTACATTCAACCGCTCAAACGTACTCTCGTATATATCAGCAGTTATTATAACTATCTCTCGTCTATGAACAATGGCGTGTGACGAGTGCAAGCAGGAAAATATTGAATGTAAACTATGCCCAGATAATAGGATGCTATGTCGTGGGTGTTTTGAGAGAAAGCGCAAGGCATCATGCTCTCCAGAAGGAAGAGAGTTTACTCCTAGCCAGCCACAGGCCTTCCCATTATCACCGAAAAAATCGGATGCACATTCCTCAGCAAGCGTCCCCATTGATAGAGAGACATCCATAAGCAATGTTTTAAGAGAGGCAAATAGCGCTTTGACAGCCACGCCCTCAAAAGACACCGCTATGACTAGCAGATCGTCTAATGTAGTGACCACTACAACTGTCTCAACAGCAACTCGAACAATCAGTACCGGTACACCAATAGTCTCTTATGCTAGGCATATTTCGGCCATAAACGTAGCACAAAGTACATCGATAGCACCATATACTGGTTTTATTACACAAACAAATCCGATGGTATCGTTCATGAACACGCCCAATTTAACCCCTGCAGCACAATTACTATGCACGCCAAATGGTTCAGCCACGCCACAATTCCAGGTCACGCCGCCGGTGCACATGCAACAACAGCACCCAGGCGAACTACTACCACCACAGATGCCGTGGAATAGTGTGCTTCGACAGCTTGAAATTCTCTTTGCCAAAGTGGATGACATTAGCATTTTACAGCATAGGAATTCGGGCAGTCTTGAACGTCTTGAAAATATTGAAATGCATGTGAAACATGTCAGTGATGCTATTGATAAAACTAATAAGCGGGTTGGAGATCTCGAAAGTCACGCTGCCTCTTACGAAACAGCTCTTCGCGCCCATAGTGACACAACCGAAGCCATAAGACTGGAAGTTAGCCAATTAAGGGGTGAGAACAATTTTCTACGTAACCGATGTGGTGAGCTACGTGATCGTGTGATCGATCATGAAAACAGACGTATGAAGTACAATCTCCTGTTTCGCGGCATCAAAGAAGATGAAGGAGAAGATGTGTATTCGTTGCTAAACCAGTTCATTGTAAACGAACTTAAAATTGAGGACCCGATACAGTTCCAAAATGTGCATCGCATCGGCAAGAAGACGAATAACAATGACCAGCCCAGGCCGATCATCGGCAGGTTCCTACTCTACCAGGACCACGAGCTCGTGAGACAAGCGGGATACGAACAATTAAGAGGGACTGCTTACAGCGTAGTGCAGCAGTATCCTTTTGAAATTCGTGAACAACGTAAGAACTTCGTGCCAATAATGATGCAGGCAAGACGTACACACCAGACGGCTAAACTAGTATACAATCGGCTTTATATTAATGGACAATTGTATATTCCAAACACGAGATAGGAAATCCGCGGGGAGAAACGCAGAAAAATCAAAACTATCCCGAAACAAACCCTGTCGCGGAAAACATTTTCAGTGTATAATGAACTGCGAAATATTGACAATAATATTAATCACACGGACAATGAATACCGAACCATTAATAATAATAATAATAATAATAATAATAATAATAATAATAATAATAATAATAATAATAATAATAATAGATATGACAGTGGTTACGAAAGCAACGCATCCCAATTTTGTAATTCTAGCTTGAGATATACATGTATATATGACACAAACAAAGCAGCGATCAACACGGCCAAAAGTAAAGTAAACAAACCCAAGCGTCAATCAAATACTTACTGTAATTCATCGACGCCTGTTAACTATTTTAAATACCAGTATGTTAAATCATTTACTTTGTTAAAGCCAAACAAGCGAACCACCATCCCACCTCCCCTTCTCTAACCAGTCAAAAGAGCTTAAAACCGGACTGTGATTCGCATATTACTATTTTGAAAAACCGCTTTCGTATCTTATGCTGTGATGAAATTGAAAATAGCGCATAGAGTGAAAATCAATATACTACTGCTGCTACTACTACTGCTACTGCTACTATTACTGCTGCTGCTACTACTGCTACTATTATTATAGCTACCACTACCACTACTACTGCTGCTACCACTGTAGCTGCTGCTGTCACTGCTGATGTTGCTGCTGCGGCCACTACTACTGTTACGACTACTAATACAGCAGCTGCTGCTGCTGCTGTGGCGGCTATGGCCGCTGCTGCTGCTGCTGCTACGGCTAATAGCATACAGCTCCCCGGTACTGCATCTAATCATGACACTACTCAGAGCCCTACCACAAAGACGTCTAGTATTGACGCTA
>JAVVLW010004565.1:0-19112 GCA_034401795.1 Chaetoderma sp. LZ-2023a
GTGAAGACAATTTGTTCTAAATAAAGAGTGTGGTAAGTGAAGACAATTTGTTCTAAATAAAGAGTGTGGTAAGTGAAGACAATTTGTTCTAAATAAAGAGTGTGGTAAGTGAAGACAATTTGTTCTAAATAAAGAGTGTGGTAAGTGAAGACAATTTGTTCTAAATAAAGAGTGTGGTAAGTGAAGACAATTTGTTCTAAATAAAGAGTGTGGTAAGTGAAGACAATTTGTTCTAAATAAAGAGTGTGGTAAGTGAAGACAATTTGTTCTAAATAAAGAGTGTGGTAAGTGAAGACAATTTGTTCTAAATAAAGAGTGTGGTAAGTGAAGACAATTTGTTCTAAATAAAGAGTGTGGTAAGTGAAGACAATTTGTTCTAAATAAAGAGTGTGGTAAGTGAAGACAATTTGTTCTAAATAAAGAGTGTGGTAAGTGAAGACAATTTGTTCTAAATAAAGAGTGTGGTAAGTGAAGACAATTTGTTCTAAATAAAGAGTGTGGTAAGTGAAGACAATTTGTTCTAAATAAAGAGTGTGGTAAGTGAAGACAATTTGTTCTAAATAAAGAGTGTGGTAAGTGAAGACAATTTGTTCTAAATAAAGAGTGTGGTAAGTGAAGACAATTTGTTCTAAATAAAGAGTGTGGTAAGTGAAGACAATTTGTTCTAAATAAAGAGTGTGGTAAGTGAAGACAATTTGTTCTAAATAAAGAGTGTGGTAAGTGAAGACAATTTGTTCTAAATAAAGAGTGTGGTAAGTGAAGACAATTTGTTCTAAATAAAGAGTGTGGTAAGTGAAGACAATTTGTTCTAAATAAAGAGTGTGGTAAGTGAAGACAATTTGTTCTAAATAAAGAGTGTGGTAAGTGAAGACAATTTGTTCTAAATAAAGAGTGTGGTAAGTGAAGACAATTTGTTCTAAATAAAGAGTGTGGTAAGTGAAGACAATTTGTTCTAAATAAAGAGTGTGGTAAGTGAAGACAATTTGTTCTAAATAAAGAGTGTGGTAAGTGAAGACAATTTGTTCTAAATAAAGAGTGTGGTAAGTGAAGACAATTTGTTCTAAATAAAGAGTGTGGTAAGTGAAGACAATTTGTTCTAAATAAAGAGTGTGGTAAGTGAAGACAATTTGTTCTAAATAAAGAGTGTGGTAAGTGAAGACAATTTGTTCTAAATAAAGAGTGTGGTAAGTGAAGACAATTTGTTCTAAATAAAGAGTGTGGTAAGTGAAGACAATTTGTTCTAAATAAAGAGTGTGGTAAGTGAAGACAATTTGTTCTAAATAAAGAGTGTGGTAAGTGAAGACAATTTGTTCTAAATAAAGAGTGTGGTAAGTGAAGACAATTTGTTCTAAATAAAGAGTGTGGTAAGTGAAGACAATTTGTTCTAAATAAAGAGTGTGGTAAGTGAAGACAATTTGTTCTAAATAAAGAGTGTGGTAAGTGAAGACAATTTGTTCTAAATAAAGAGTGTGGTAAGTGAAGACAATTTGTTCTAAATAAAGAGTGTGGTAAGTGAAGACAATTTGTTCTAAATAAAGAGTGTGGTAAGTGAAGACAATTTGTTCTAAATAAAGAGTGTGGTAAGTGAAGACAATTTGTTCTAAATAAAGAGTGTGGTAAGTGAAGACAATTTGTTCTAAATAAAGAGTGTGGTAAGTGAAGACAATTTGTTCTAAATAAAGAGTGTGGTAAGTGAAGACAATTTGTTCTAAATAAAGAGTGTGGTAAGTGAAGACAATTTGTTCTAAATAAAGAGTGTGGTAAGTGAAGACAATTTGTTCTAAATAAAGAGTGTGGTAAGTGAAGACAATTTGTTCTAAATAAAGAGTGTGGTAAGTGAAGACAATTTGTTCTAAATAAAGAGTGTGGTAAGTGAAGACAATTTGTTCTAAATAAAGAGTGTGGTAAGTGAAGACAATTTGTTCTAAATAAAGAGTGTGGTAAGTGAAGACAATTTGTTCTAAATAAAGAGTGTGGTAAGTGAAGACAATTTGTTCTAAATAAAGAGTGTGGTAAGTGAAGACAATTTGTTCTAAATAAAGAGTGTGGTAAGTGAAGACAATTTGTTCTAAATAAAGAGTGTGGTAAGTGAAGACAATTTGTTCTAAATAAAGAGTGTGGTAAGTGAAGACAATTTGTTCTAAATAAAGAGTGTGGTAAGTGAAGACAATTTGTTCTAAATAAAGAGTGTGGTAAGTGAAGACAATTTGTTCTAAATAAAGAGTGTGGTAAGTGAAGACAATTTGTTCTAAATAAAGAGTGTGGTAAGTGAAGACAATTTGTTCTAAATAAAGAGTGTGGTAAGTGAAGACAATTTGTTCTAAATAAAGAGTGTGGTAAGTGAAGACAATTTGTTCTAAATAAAGAGTGTGGTAAGTGAAGACAATTTGTTCTAAATAAAGAGTGTGGTAAGTGAAGACAATTTGTTCTAAATAAAGAGTGTGGTAAGTGAAGACAATTTGTTCTAAATAAAGAGTGTGGTAAGTGAAGACAATTTGTTCTAAATAAAGAGTGTGGTAAGTGAAGACAATTTGTTCTAAATAAAGAGTGTGGTAAGTGAAGACAATTTGTTCTAAATAAAGAGTGTGGTAAGTGAAGACAATTTGTTCTAAATAAAGAGTGTGGTAAGTGAAGACAATTTGTTCTAAATAAAGAGTGTGGTAAGTGAAGACAATTTGTTCTAAATAAAGAGTGTGGTAAGTGAAGACAATTTGTTCTAAATAAAGAGTGTGGTAAGTGAAGACAATTTGTTCTAAATAAAGAGTGTGGTAAGTGAAGACAATTTGTTCTAAATAAAGAGTGTGGTAAGTGAAGACAATTTGTTCTAAATAAAGAGTGTGGTAAGTGAAGACAATTTGTTCTAAATAAAGAGTGTGGTAAGTGAAGACAATTTGTTCTAAATAAAGAGTGTGGTAAGTGAAGACAATCTGTTCTAAATAAAGAGTGTGGTAAGTGAAGACAATTTGTTCTAAATAAAGAGTGTGGTAAGTGAAGACAATTTGTTCTAAATAAAGAGTGTGGTAAGTGAAGACAATTTGTTCTAAATAAAGAGTGTGGTAAGTGAAGACAATCTGTTCTAAATAAAGAGTGTGGTAAGTGAAGACAATTTGTTCTAAATAAAGAGTGTGGTAAGTGAAGACAATTTGTTCTAAATAAAGAGTGTGGTAAGTGAAGACAATTTGTTCTAAATAAAGAGTGTGGTAAGTGAAGACAATTTGTTCTAAATAAAGAGTGTGGTAAGTGAAGACAATTTGTTCTAAATAAAGAGTGTGGTAAGTGAAGACAATTTGTTCTAAATAAAGAGTGTGGTAAGTGAAGACAATTTGTTCTAAATAAAGAGTGTGGTAAGTGAAGACAATTTGTTCTAAATAAAGAGTGTGGTAAGTGAAGACAATCTGTTCTAAATAAAGAGTGTGGTAAGTGAAGACAATTTGTTCTAAATAGAGAGTGTGGTAAGTGAAGACAATTTGTTCTAAATAAAGAGTGTGGTAAGTGAAGACAATTTGTTCTAAATAAAGGGTGTGGTAAGTGAAGACAATTTGTTCTAAATAAAGGGTGTGGTAAGTGAAGACAATTTGTTCTAAATAAAGGGTGTGGTAAGTGAAGACAATCTGTTCTAAATAAAGAGTGTGGTAAGTGAAGACAATTTGTTCTAAATAAAGTGTGTGGTAAGTGAAGACAATTTGTTCTAAATAAAGGGTGTGGTAAGTGAAGACAATTTGTTCTAAATAAAGAGTGTGGTAAGTGAAGACAATTTGTTCTAAATAAAGAGTGTGGTAAGTGAAGACAATTTGTTCTAAATAAAGAGTGTGGTAAGTGAAGACAATTTGTTCTAAATAAAGAGTGTGGTAAGTGAAGACAATTTGTTCTAAATAAAGAGTGTGGTAAGTGAAGACAATTTGTTCTAAATAAAGAGTGTGGTAAGTGAAGACAATTTGTTCTAAATAAAGAGTGTGGTAAGTGAAGACAATTTGTTCTAAATAAAGAGTGTGGTAAGTGAAGACAATTTGTTCTAAATAAAGAGTGTGGTAAGTGAAGACAATTTGTTCTAAATAAAGAGTGTGGTAAGTGAAGACAATTTGTTCTAAATAAAGAGTGTGGTAAGTGAAGACAATTTGTTCTAAATAAAGAGTGTGGTAAGTGAAGACAATTTGTTCTAAATAAAGAGTGTGGTAAGTGAAGACAATTTGTTCTAAATAAAGAGTGTGGTAAGTGAAGACAATTTGTTCTAAATAAAGAGTGTGGTAAGTGAAGACAATTTGTTCTAAATAAAGAGTGTGGTAAGTGAAGACAATTTGTTCTAAATAAAGGGTGTGGTAAGTGAAGACAATTTGTTCTAAATAAAGGGTGTGGTAAGTGAAGACAATTTGTTCTAAATAAAGGGTGTGGTAAGTGAAGACAATCTGTTCTAAATAAAGAGTGTGGTAAGTGAAGATAATTTGTTCTAAATAAAGTGTGTGGTAAGTGAAGACAATTTGTTCTAAATAAAGGGTGTGGTAAGTGAAGACAATTTGTTCTAAATAAAGGGTGTGGTAAGTGAAGACAATTTGTTCTAAATAAAGAGTGTGGTAAGTGAAGACAATTTGTTCTAAATAAAGAGTGTGGTAAGTGAAGACAATTTGTTCTAAATAAAGAGTGTGGTAAGTGAAGACAATTTGTTCTAAATAAAGAGTGTGGTAAGTGAAGACAATTTGTTCTAAATAAAGAGTGTGGTAAGTGAAGACAATTTGTTCTAAATAAAGAGTGTGGTAAGTGAAGACAATTTGTTCTAAATAAAGAGTGTGGTAAGTGAAGACAATTTGTTCTAAATAAAGAGTGTGGTAAGTGAAGACAATTTGTTCTAAATAAAGAGTGTGGTAAGTGAAGACAATCTGTTCTAAATAAAGAGTGTGGTAAGTGAAGACAATTTGTTCTAAATAAAGAGTGTGGTAAGTGAAGACAATTTGTTCTAAATAAAGAGTGTGGTAAGTGAAGACAATTTGTTCTAAATAAAGAGTGTGGTAAGTGAAGACAATTTGTTCTAAATAAAGAGTGTGGTAAGTGAAGACAATTTGTTCTAAATAAAGAGTGTGGTAAGTGAAGACAATTTGTTCTAAATAAAGAGTGTGGTAAGTGAAGACAATTTGTTCTAAATAAAGAGTGTGGTAAGTGAAGACAATCTGTTCTAAATAAAGAGTGTGGTAAGTGAAGACAATTTGTTCTAAATAAAGAGTGTGGTAAGTGAAGACAATTTGTTCTAAATAAAGAGTGTGGTAAGTGAAGACAATTTGTTCTAAATAAAGGGTGTGGTAAGTGAAGACAATTTGTTCTAAATAAAGGGTGTGGTAAGTGAAGACAATTTGTTCTAAATAAAGAGTGTGGTAAGTGAAGACAATCTGTTCTAAATAAAGAGTGTGGTAAGTGAAGACAATTTGTTCTAAATAAAGTGTGTGGTAAGTGAAGACAATTTGTTCTAAATAAAGGGTGTGGTAAGTGAAGACAATTTGTTCTAAATAAAGAGTGTGGTAAGTGAAGACAATTTGTTCTAAATAAAGAGTGTGGTAAGTGAAGACAATTTGTTCTAAATAAAGAGTGTGGTAAGTGAAGACAATTTGTTCTAAATAAAGAGTGTGGTAAGTGAAGACAATTTGTTCTAAATAAAGAGTGTGGTAAGTGAAGACAATTTGTTCTAAATAAAGAGTGTGGTAAGTGAAGACAATTTGTTCTAAATAAAGAGTGTGGTAAGTGAAGACAATTTGTTCTAAATAAAGAGTGTGGTAAGTGAAGACAATTTGTTCTAAATAAAGAGTGTGGTAAGTGAAGACAATTTGTTCTAAATAAAGAGTGTGGTAAGTGAAGACAATTTGTTCTAAATAAAGAGTGTGGTAAGTGAAGACAATTTGTTCTAAATAAAGAGTGTGGTAAGTGAAGACAATTTGTTCTAAATAAAGAGTGTGGTAAGTGAAGACAATTTGTTCTAAATAAAGAGTGTGGTAAGTGAAGACAATTTGTTCTAAATAAAGAGTGTGGTAAGTGAAGACAATTTGTTCTAAATAAAGAGTGTGGTAAGTGAAGACAATTTGTTCTAAATAAAGGGTGTGGTAAGTGAAGACAATTTGTTCTAAATAAAGGGTGTGGTAAGTGAAGACAATTTGTTCTAAATAAAGAGTGTGGTAAGTGAAGACAATCTGTTCTAAATAAAGAGTGTGGTAAGTGAAGATAATTTGTTCTAAATAAAGTGTGTGGTAAGTGAAGACAATTTGTTCTAAATAAAGGGTGTGGTAAGTGAAGACAATTTGTTCTAAATAAAGGGTGTGGTAAGTGAAGACAATTTGTTCTAAATAAAGAGTGTGGTAAGTGAAGACAATTTGTTCTAAATAAAGAGTGTGGTAAGTGAAGACAATCTGTTCTAAATAAAGAGTGTGGTAAGTGAAGACAATTTGTTCTAAATAAAGAGTGTGGTAAGTGAAGACAATTTGTTCTAAATAAAGAGTGTGGTAAGTGAAGACAATTTGTTCTAAATAAAGAGTGTGGTAAGTGAAGACAATTTGTTCTAAATAAAGAGTGTGGTAAGTGAAGACAATCTGTTCTAAATAAAGAGTGTGGTAAGTGAAGATAATTTGTTCTAAATAAAGTGTGTGGTAAGTGAAGACAATTTGTTCTAAATAAAGAGTGTGGTAAGTGAAGACAATTTGTTCTAAATAAAGAGTGGTAAGTGAAGACAATCTGTTCTAAATAAAGAGTGTGGTAAGTGAAGACAATTTGTTCTAAATAAAGAGTGTGGTAAGTGAAGACAATTTGTTCTAAATAAAGAGTGTGGTAAGTGAAGACAATTTGTTCTAAATAAAGAGTGTGGTAAGTGAAGACAATTTGTTCTAAATAAAGAGTGTGGTAAGTGAAGACAATTTGTTCTAAATAAAGAGTGTGGTAAGTGAAGACAATTTGTTCTAAATAAAGAGTGTGGTAAGTGAAGACAATTTGTTCTAAATAAAGAGTGTGGTAAGTGAAGACAATTTGTTCTAAATAAAGAGTGTGGTAAGTGAAGACAATCTGTTCTAAATAAAGAGTGTGGTAAGTGAAGACAATTTGTTCTAAATAAAGAGTGTGGTAAGTGAAGACAATTTGTTCTAAATAAAGAGTGTGGTAAGTGAAGACAATTTGTTCTAAATAAAGGGTGTGGTAAGTGAAGACAATTTGTTCTAAATAAAGGGTGTGGTAAGTGAAGACAATTTGTTCTAAATAAAGGGTGTGGTAAGTGAAGACAATCTGTTCTAAATAAAGAGTGTGGTAAGTGAAGATAATTTGTTCTAAATAAAGTGTGTGGTAAGTGAAGACAATTTGTTCTAAATAAAGGGTGTGGTAAGTGAAGACAATTTGTTCTAAATAAAGAGTGTGGTAAGTGAAGACAATTTGTTCTAAATAAAGAGTGTGGTAAGTGAAGACAATTTGTTCTAAATAAAGAGTGTGGTAAGTGAAGACAATTTGTTCTAAATAAAGAGTGTGGTAAGTGAAGACAATTTGTTCTAAATAAAGAGTGTGGTAAGTGAAGACAATTTGTTCTAAATAAAGAGTGTGGTAAGTGAAGACAATTTGTTCTAAATAAAGAGTGTGGTAAGTGAAGACAATTTGTTCTAAATAAAGAGTGTGGTAAGTGAAGACAATTTGTTCTAAATAAAGAGTGTGGTAAGTGAAGACAATTTGTTCTAAATAAAGAGTGTGGTAAGTGAAGACAATTTGTTCTAAATAAAGAGTGTGGTAAGTGAAGACAATTTGTTCTAAATAAAGAGTGTGGTAAGTGAAGACAATTTGTTCTAAATAAAGAGTGTGGTAAGTGAAGACAATTTGTTCTAAATAAAGAGTGTGGTAAGTGAAGACAATTTGTTCTAAATAAAGAGTGTGGTAAGTGAAGACAATCTGTTCTAAATAAAGAGTGTGGTAAGTGAAGACAATTTGTTCTAAATAAAGGGTGTGGTAAGTGAAGACAATTTGTTCTAAATAAAGGGTGTGGTAAGTGAAGACAATTTGTTCTAAATAAAGGGTGTGGTAAGTGAAGACAATTTGTTCTAAATAAAGAATGTGGTAAGTGAAGACAATTTGTTCTAAATAAAGAGTGTGGTAAGTGAAGACAATTTGTTCTAAATAAAGAGTGTGGTAAGTGAAGGCAATTTGTTCTAAATAAAGAGTGTGGTAAGTGAAGGCAATTTGTTCTAAATAAAGAGTGTGGTAAGTGAAGACAATTTGTTCTAAATAAAGAGTGTGGTAAGTGAAGACAATTTGTTCTAAATAAAGAGTGTGGTAAGTGAAGACAATTTGTTCTAAATAAAGAGTGTGGTAAGTGAAGACAATTTGTTCTAAATAAAGAGTGTGGTAAGTGAAGACAATCTGTTCTAAATAAAGAGTGTGGTAAGTGAAGACAATTTGTTCTAAATAAAGAGTGTGGTAAGTGAAGACAATTTGTTCTAAATAAAGAGTGTGGTAAGTGAAGACAATTTGTTCTAAATAAAGAGTGTGGTAAGTGAAGACAATTTGTTCTAAATAAAGAGTGTGGTAAGTGAAGACAATCTGTTCTAAATAAAGAGTGTGGTAAGTGAAGATAATTTGTTCTAAATAAAGAGTGTGGTAAGTGAAGACAATTTGTTCTAAATAAAGAGTGTGGTAAGTGAAGACAATTTGTTCTAAATAAAGAGTGGTAAGTGAAGACAATTTGTTCTAAATAAAGAGTGTGGTAAGTGAAGACAATTTGTTCTAAATAAAGAGTGTGGTAAGTGAAGACAATCTGTTCTAAATAAAGAGTGTGGTAAGTGAAGACAATTTGTTCTAAATAAAGAGTGTGGTAAGTGAAGACAATTTGTTCTAAATAAAGAGTGTGGTAAGTGAAGACAATTTGTTCTAAATAAAGAGTGTGGTAAGTGAAGACAATTTGTTCTAAATAAAGAGTGTGGTAAGTGAAGACAATTTGTTCTAAATAAAGAGTGTGGTAAGTGAAGACAATTTGTTCTAAATAAAGAGTGTGGTAAGTGAAGACAATTTGTTCTAAATAAAGAGTGTGGTAAGTGAAGACAATTTGTTCTAAATAAAGAGTGTGGTAAGTGAAGACAATTTGTTCTAAATAAAGAGTGTGGTAAGTGAAGACAATTTGTTCTAAATAAAGGGTGTGGTAAGTGAAGACAATTTGTTCTAAATAAAGAGTGTGGTAAGTGAAGACAATTTGTTCTAAATAAAGAGTGTGGTAAGTGAAGACAATCTGTTCTAAATAAAGAGTGTGGTAAGTGAAGACAATTTGTTCTAAATAAAGAGTGTGGTAAGTGAAGACAATTTGTTCTAAATAAAGAGTGTGGTAAGTGAAGACAATTTGTTCTAAATAAAGAGTGTGGTAAGTGAAGACAATTTGTTCTAAATAAAGAGTGTGGTAAGTGAAGACAATTTGTTCTAAATAAAGAGTGTGGTAAGTGAAGACAATTTGTTCTAAATAAAGAGTGTGGTAAGTGAAGACAATTTGTTCTAAATAAAGAGTGTGGTAAGTGAAGACAATTTGTTCTAAATAAAGAGTGTGGTAAGTGAAGACAATCTGTTCTAAATAAAGAGTGTGGTAAGTGAAGACAATTTGTTCTAAATAAAGAGTGTGGTAAGTGAAGACAATTTGTTCTAAATAAAGAGTGTGGTAAGTGAAGACAATTTGTTCTAAATAAAGAGTGTGGTAAGTGAAGACAATTTGTTCTAAATAAAGAGTGTGGTAAGTGAAGACAATTTGTTCTAAATAAAGAGTGTGGTAAGTGAAGACAATTTGTTCTAAATAAAGAGTGTGGTAAGTGAAGACAATTTGTTCTAAATAAAGAGTGTGGTAAGTGAAGACAATTTGTTCTAAATAAAGAGTGTGGTAAGTGAAGACAATTTGTTCTAAATAAAGAGTGTGGTAAGTGAAGACAATTTGTTCTAAATAAAGAGTGTGGTAAGTGAAGACAATTTGTTCTAAATAAAGAGTGTGGTAAGTGAAGACAATTTGTTCTAAATAAAGAGTGTGGTAAGTGAAGACAATTTGTTCTAAATAAAGGGTGTGGTAAGTGAAGACAATCTGTTCTAAATAAAGAGTGTGGTAAGTGAAGACAATTTGTTCTAAATAAAGAGTGTGGTAAGTGAAGACAATTTGTTCTAAATAAAGGGTGTGGTAAGTGAAGACAATTTGTTCTAAATAAAGGGTGTGGTAAGTGAAGACAATTTGTTCTAAATAAAGAGTGTGGTAAGTGAAGACAATTTGTTCTAAATAAAGAGTGTGGTAAGTGAAGACAATTTGTTCTAAATAAAGAGTGTGGTAAGTGAAGACAATTTGTTCTAAATAAAGAGTGTGGTAAGTGAAGACAATTTGTTCTAAATAAAGAGTGTGGTAAGTGAAGACAATTTGTTCTAAATAAAGAGTGTGGTAAGTGAAGACAATTTGTTCTAAATAAAGAGTGTGGTAAGTGAAGACAATTTGTTCTAAATAAAGAGTGTGGTAAGTGAAGACAATTTGTTCTAAATAAAGAGTGTGGTAAGTGAAGACAATTTGTTCTAAATAAAGAGTGTGGTAAGTGAAGACAATTTGTTCTAAATAAAGAGTGTGGTAAGTGAAGACAATTTGTTCTAAATAAAGAGTGTGGTAAGTGAAGACAATTTGTTCTAAATAAAGAGTGTGGTAAGTGAAGACAATTTGTTCTAAATAAAGAGTGTGGTAAGTGAAGACAATTTGTTCTAAATAAAGAGTGTGGTAAGTGAAGACAATTTGTTCTAAATAAAGAGTGTGGTAAGTGAAGACAATTTGTTCTAAATAAAGAGTGTGGTAAGTGAAGACAATTTGTTCTAAATAAAGAGTGTGGTAAGTGAAGACAATTTGTTCTAAATAAAGAGTGTGGTAAGTGAAGACAATTTGTTCTAAATAAAGAGTGTGGTAAGTGAAGACAATTTGTTCTAAATAAAGAGTGTGGTAAGTGAAGACAATTTGTTCTAAATAAAGAGTGTGGTAAGTGAAGACAATTTGTTCTAAATAAAGAGTGTGGTAAGTGAAGACAATTTGTTCTAAATAAAGAGTGTGGTAAGTGAAGACAATTTGTTCTAAATAAAGAGTGTGGTAAGTGAAGACAATTTGTTCTAAATAAAGAGTGTGGTAAGTGAAGACAATTTGTTCTAAATAAAGAGTGTGGTAAGTGAAGACAATCTGTTCTAAATAAAGAGTGTGGTAAGTGAAGACAATTTGTTCTAAATAAAGAGTGTGGTAAGTGAAGACAATTTGTTCTAAATAAAGAGTGTGGTAAGTGAAGACAATTTGTTCTAAATAAAGAGTGTGGTAAGTGAAGACAATTTGTTCTAAATAAAGAGTGTGGTAAGTGAAGACAATTTGTTCTAAATAAAGAGTGTGGTAAGTGAAGACAATTTGTTCTAAATAAAGAGTGTGGTAAGTGAAGACAATTTGTTCTAAATAAAGAGTGTGGTAAGTGAAGACAATTTGTTCTAAATAAAGAGTGTGGTAAGTGAAGACAATTTGTTCTAAATAAAGAGTGTGGTAAGTGAAGACAATTTGTTCTAAATAAAGAGTGTGGTAAGTGAAGACAATTTGTTCTAAATAAAGAGTGTGGTAAGTGAAGACAATTTGTTCTAAATAAAGAGTGTGGTAAGTGAAGACAATTTGTTCTAAATAAAGAGTGTGGTAAGTGAAGACAATTTGTTCTAAATAAAGAGTGTGGTAAGTGAAGACAATTTGTTCTAAATAAAGTGTGTGGTAAGTGAAGACAATTTGTTCTAAATAAAGGGTGTGGTAAGTGAAGACAATTTGTTCTAAATAAAGGGTGTGGTAAGTGAAGACAATTTGTTCTAAATAAAGAGTGTGGTAAGTGAAGACAATTTGTTCTAAATAAAGAGTGTGGTAAGTGAAGACAATTTGTTCTAAATAAAGAGTGTGGTAAGTGAAGACAATTTGTTCTAAATAAAGAGTGTGGTAAGTGAAGACAATTTGTTCTAAATAAAGAGTGTGGTAAGTGAAGACAATTTGTTCTAAATAAAGAGTGTGGTAAGTGAAGACAATTTGTTCTAAATAAAGAGTGTGGTAAGTGAAGACAATTTGTTCTAAATAAAGAGTGTGGTAAGTGAAGACAATTTGTTCTAAATAAAGAGTGTGGTAAGTGAAGACAATCTGTTCTAAATAAAGAGTGTGGTAAGTGAAGACAATTTGTTCTAAATAAAGAGTGTGGTAAGTGAAGACAATTTGTTCTAAATAAAGAGTGTGGTAAGTGAAGACAATTTGTTCTAAATAAAGAGTGTGGTAAGTGAAGACAATTTGTTCTAAATAAAGAGTGTGGTAAGTGAAGACAATTTGTTCTAAATAAAGAGTGTGGTAAGTGAAGACAATTTGTTCTAAATAAAGAGTGTGGTAAGTGAAGACAATTTGTTCTAAATAAAGAGTGTGGTAAGTGAAGACAATTTGTTCTAAATAAAGAGTGTGGTAAGTGAAGACAATTTGTTCTAAATAAAGAGTGTGGTAAGTGAAGACAATTTGTTCTAAATAAAGAGTGTGGTAAGTGAAGACAATTTGTTCTAAATAAAGAGTGTGGTAAGTGAAGACAATTTGTTCTAAATAAAGGGTGTGGTAAGTGAAGACAATTTGTTCTAAATAAAGGGTGTGGTAAGTGAAGACAATTTGTTCTAAATAAAGGGTGTGGTAAGTGAAGACAATCTGTTCTAAATAAAGAGTGTGGTAAGTGAAGATAATTTGTTCTAAATAAAGTGTGTGGTAAGTGAAGACAATTTGTTCTAAATAAAGGGTGTGGTAAGTGAAGACAATTTGTTCTAAATAAAGGGTGTGGTAAGTGAAGACAATTTGTTCTAAATAAAGAATGTGGTAAGTGAAGACAATTTGTTCTAAATAAAGAGTGTGGTAAGTGAAGACAATTTGTTCTAAATAAAGAGTGTGGTAAGTGAAGGCAATTTGTTCTAAATAAAGAGTGTGGTAAGTGAAGACAATTTGTTCTAAATAAAGAGTGTGGTAAGTGAAGACAATTTGTTCTAAATAAAGAGTGTGGTAAGTGAAGACAATTTGTTCTAAATAAAGAGTGTGGTAAGTGAAGACAATTTGTTCTAAATAAAGAGTGTGGTAAGTGAAGACAATTTGTTCTAAATAAAGAGTGTGGTAAGTGAAGACAATCTGTTCTAAATAAAGAGTGTGGTAAGTGAAGACAATTTGTTCTAAATAAAGAGTGTGGTAAGTGAAGACAATTTGTTCTAAATAAAGAGTGTGGTAAGTGAAGACAATTTGTTCTAAATAAAGAGTGTGGTAAGTGAAGACAATTTGTTCTAAATAAAGAGTGTGGTAAGTGAAGACAATCTGTTCTAAATAAAGAGTGTGGTAAGTGAAGACAATTTGTTCTAAATAAAGAGTGTGGTAAGTGAAGACAATTTGTTCTAAATAAAGAGTGTGGTAAGTGAAGACAATTTGTTCTAAATAAAGAGTGTGGTAAGTGAAGACAATTTGTTCTAAATAAAGAGTGTGGTAAGTGAAGACAATTTGTTCTAAATAAAGAGTGTGGTAAGTGAAGACAATCTGTTCTAAATAAAGAGTGTGGTAAGTGAAGACAATTTGTTCTAAATAAAGAGTGTGGTAAGTGAAGACAATTTGTTCTAAATAAAGAGTGTGGTAAGTGAAGACAATTTGTTCTAAATAAAGAGTGTGGTAAGTGAAGACAATTTGTTCTAAATAAAGAGTGTGGTAAGTGAAGACAATTTGTTCTAAATAAAGAGTGTGGTAAGTGAAGACAATTTGTTCTAAATAAAGAGTGTGGTAAGTGAAGACAATTTGTTCTAAATAAAGAGTGTGGTAAGTGAAGACAATTTGTTCTAAATAAAGAGTGTGGTAAGTGAAGACAATTTGTTCTAAATAAAGAGTGTGGTAAGTGAAGACAATTTGTTCTAAATAAAGGGTGTGGTAAGTGAAGACAATTTGTTCTAAATAAAGGGTGTGGTAAGTGAAGACAATTTGTTCTAAATAAAGAGTGTGGTAAGTGAAGACAATCTGTTCTAAATAAAGAGTGTGGTAAGTGAAGATAATTTGTTCTAAATAAAGTGTGTGGTAAGTGAAGACAATTTGTTCTAAATAAAGAGTGTGGTAAGTGAAGACAATTTGTTCTAAATAAAGAGTGTGGTAAGTGAAGACAATTTGTTCTAAATAAAGAGTGTGGTAAGTGAAGACAATTTGTTCTAAATAAAGAGTGTGGTAAGTGAAGACAATTTGTTCTAAATAAAGAGTGTGGTAAGTGAAGACAATTTGTTCTAAATAAAGAGTGTGGTAAGTGAAGACAATTTGTTCTAAATAAAGAGTGTGGTAAGTGAAGACAATTTGTTCTAAATAAAGAGTGTGGTAAGTGAAGACAATTTGTTCTAAATAAAGAGTGTGGTAAGTGAAGACAATTTGTTCTAAATAAAGAGTGTGGTAAGTGAAGACAATTTGTTCTAAATAAAGAGTGTGGTAAGTGAAGACAATTTGTTCTAAATAAAGAGTGTGGTAAGTGAAGACAATTTGTTCTAAATAAAGAGTGTGGTAAGTGAAGACAATTTGTTCTAAATAAAGAGTGTGGTAAGTGAAGACAATTTGTTCTAAATAAAGAGTGTGGTAAGTGAAGACAATTTGTTCTAAATAAAGAGTGTGGTAAGTGAAGACAATTTGTTCTAAATAAAGAGTGTGGTAAGTGAAGACAATTTGTTCTAAATAAAGAGTGTGGTAAGTGAAGACAATTTGTTCTAAATAAAGAGTGTGGTAAGTGAAGACAATTTGTTCTAAATAAAGAGTGTGGTAAGTGAAGACAATTTGTTCTAAATAAAGAGTGTGGTAAGTGAAGACAATTTGTTCTAAATAAAGAGTGTGGTAAGTGAAGACAATTTGTTCTAAATAAAGAGTGTGGTAAGTGAAGACAATTTGTTCTAAATAAAGAGTGTGGTAAGTGAAGACAATTTGTTCTAAATAAAGAGTGTGGTAAGTGAAGACAATTTGTTCTAAATAAAGAGTGTGGTAAGTGAAGACAATTTGTTCTAAATAAAGAGTGTGGTAAGTGAAGACAATTTGTTCTAAATAAAGAGTGTGGTAAGTGAAGACAATTTGTTCTAAATAAAGAGTGTGGTAAGTGAAGACAATTTGTTCTAAATAAAGAGTGTGGTAAGTGAAGACAATTTGTTCTAAATAAAGAGTGTGGTAAGTGAAGACAATTTGTTCTAAATAAAGAGTGTGGTAAGTGAAGACAATTTGTTCTAAATAAAGAGTGTGGTAAGTGAAGACAATTTGTTCTAAATAAAGAGTGTGGTAAGTGAAGACAATTTGTTCTAAATAAAGAGTGTGGTAAGTGAAGACAATTTGTTCTAAATAAAGAGTGTGGTAAGTGAAGACAATTTGTTCTAAATAAAGAGTGTGGTAAGTGAAGACAATTTGTTCTAAATAAAGAGTGTGGTAAGTGAAGACAATTTGTTCTAAATAAAGAGTGTGGTAAGTGAAGACAATTTGTTCTAAATAAAGAGTGTGGTAAGTGAAGACAATTTGTTCTAAATAAAGAGTGTGGTAAGTGAAGACAATTTGTTCTAAATAAAGAGTGTGGTAAGTGAAGACAATTTGTTCTAAATAAAGAGTGTGGTAAGTGAAGACAATTTGTTCTAAATAAAGAGTGTGGTAAGTGAAGACAATTTGTTCTAAATAAAGAGTGTGGTAAGTGAAGACAATTTGTTCTAAATAAAGAGTGTGGTAAGTGAAGACAATTTGTTCTAAATAAAGAGTGTGGTAAGTGAAGACAATTTGTTCTAAATAAAGAGTGTGGTAAGTGAAGACAATTTGTTCTAAATAAAGAGTGTGGTAAGTGAAGACAATTTGTTCTAAATAAAGAGTGTGGTAAGTGAAGACAATTTGTTCTAAATAAAGAGTGTGGTAAGTGAAGACAATTTGTTCTAAATAAAGAGTGTGGTAAGTGAAGACAATTTGTTCTAAATAAAGAGTGTGGTAAGTGAAGACAATTTGTTCTAAATAAAGAGTGTGGTAAGTGAAGACAATTTGTTCTAAATAAAGAGTGTGGTAAGTGAAGACAATTTGTTCTAAATAAAGAGTGTGGTAAGTGAAGACAATTTGTTCTAAATAAAGAGTGTGGTAAGTGAAGACAATTTGTTCTAAATAAAGAGTGTGGTAAGTGAAGACAATTTGTTCTAAATAAAGAGTGTGGTAAGTGAAGACAATTTGTTCTAAATAAAGAGTGTGGTAAGTGAAGACAATTTGTTCTAAATAAAGAGTGTGGTAAGTGAAGACAATTTGTTCTAAATAAAGAGTGTGGTAAGTGAAGACAATTTGTTCTAAATAAAGAGTGTGGTAAGTGAAGACAATTTGTTCTAAATAAAGAGTGTGGTAAGTGAAGACAATTTGTTCTAAATAAAGAGTGTGGTAAGTGAAGACAATTTGTTCTAAATAAAGAGTGTGGTAAGTGAAGACAATTTGTTCTAAATAAAGAGTGTGGTAAGTGAAGACAATTTGTTCTAAATAAAGAGTGTGGTAAGTGAAGACAATTTGTTCTAAATAAAGAGTGTGGTAAGTGAAGACAATTTGTTCTAAATAAAGAGTGTGGTAAGTGAAGACAATTTGTTCTAAATAAAGAGTGTGGTAAGTGAAGACAATTTGTTCTAAATAAAGAGTGTGGTAAGTGAAGACAATTTGTTCTAAATAAAGAGTGTGGTAAGTGAAGACAATTTGTTCTAAATAAAGAGTGTGGTAAGTGAAGACAATTTGTTCTAAATAAAGAGTGTGGTAAGTGAAGACAATTTGTTCTAAATAAAGAGTGTGGTAAGTGAAGACAATTTGTTCTAAATAAAGAGTGTGGTAAGTGAAGACAATTTGTTCTAAATAAAGAGTGTGGTAAGTGAAGACAATTTGTTCTAAATAAAGAGTGTGGTAAGTGAAGACAATTTGTTCTAAATAAAGAGTGTGGTAAGTGAAGACAATTTGTTCTAAATAAAGAGTGTGGTAAGTGAAGACAATTTGTTCTAAATAAAGAGTGTGGTAAGTGAAGACAATTTGTTCTAAATAAAGGGTGTGGTAAGTGAAGACAATTTGTTCTAAATAAAGGGTGTGGTAAGTGAAGACAATTTGTTCTAAATAAAGGGTGTGGTAAGTGAAGACAATCTGTTCTAAATAAAGAGTGTGGTAAGTGAAGATAATTTGTTCTAAATAAAGTGTGTGGTAAGTGAAGACAATTTGTTCTAAATAAAGGGTGTGGTAAGTGAAGACAATTTGTTCTAAATAAAGGGTGTGGTAAGTGAAGACAATTTGTTCTAAATAAAGAATGTGGTAAGTGAAGACAATTTGTTCTAAATAAAGAGTGTGGTAAGTGAAGACAATTTGTTCTAAATAAAGAGTGTGGTAAGTGAAGGCAATTTGTTCTAAATAAAGAGTGTGGTAAGTGAAGGCAATTTGTTCTAAATAAAGAGTGTGGTAAGTGAAGACAATTTGTTCTAAATAAAGAGTGTGGTAAGTGAAGACAATTTGTTCTAAATAAAGAGTGTGGTAAGTGAAGACAATTTGTTCTAAATAAAGAGTGTGGTAAGTGAAGACAATTTGTTCTAAATAAAGAGTGTGGTAAGTGAAGACAATCTGTTCTAAATAAAGAGTGTGGTAAGTGAAGACAATTTGTTCTAAATAAAGAGTGGGGTAAGTGAAGACAATTTGTTCTAAATAAAGAGTGTGGTAAGTGAAGACAATTTGTTCTAAATAAAGAGTGTGGTAAGTGAAGACAATTTGTTCTAAATAAAGAGTGTGGTAAGTGAAGACAATTTGTTCTAAATAAAGAGTGTGGTAAGTGAAGACAGTTTGTTCTAAATAAAGAGTGTGGTAAGTGAAGACAATTTGTTCTAAATAAAGAGTGTGGTAAGTGAAGACAATTTGTTCTAAATAAAGAGTGTGGTAAGTGAAGACAATTTGTTCTAAATAAAGAGTGTGGTAAGTGAAGACAATTTGTTCTAAATAAAGAGTGTGGTAAGTGAAGACAATCTGTTCTAAATAAAGAGTGTGGTAAGTGAAGACAATTTGTTCTAAATAAAGAGTGTGTTAAGTGAAGACAATTTGTTCTAAATAAAGAGTGGGGTAAGTGAAGACAATTTGTCCTAAATAAAGAGTGTGGTAAGTGAAGACAATTTGTTCTAAATAAAGAGTGTGGTAAGTGAAGACAATTTGTTCTAAATAAAGAGTGTGGTAAGTGAAGACAATTTGTTCTAAATAAAGAGTGTGGTATAAATGCCATCAATGCAATGAGCACAATCAATATCATCCAAAACTATATTGATGGATTTTCACAATAATTTGTAGGTGGGTCACCATGACATTGATCTTTGACATTCAAATCAATTCAATTTGTCGAAACTCTCCAGCATTCTCACACGAGTGTAGTGAAAATCCCTTCATATCATTGTGTGAAGTAGAATTTGGTTTACCATCAGGACACACATCATATTGCAATTAATTGAGCCATATTTCTTCGACATAATCATGAAGATTTGACATTCTGACCATAAAATCAACACTAATCATCATCCCATAGAGCAACCTCCTACCCAAGTTTGCTGAAGATGGAACAGATTACTAGCAATTGATATGGGAGTATCTTTAACTGATTAACTATCACACACCAGAAGCGGAAATTCTTTATGATGTAAGGAATAGTCTTGTATATTTTGAAAATAATTTGACTGGAAGCTCTTGCTATATACATGTGTGGCAGCAACAGGTTCCAGAACTTTGAATTAGATTCATGATATTCAACAGCTTTCATGTAGTAGTTTTAAAATTGAGAAACTGTTATTTCAAGGGTTAAATAGTGTGTTCATTCTTTTTCAATGGTTTTGATGAGAATTCTAACTATTTGTTAGTCATATACACGTAATGAGCAATACACATCATTTGATTGATTCCAGGCAATACCAGGGCTCCAGATAATTTTTCCAGTATTTACTATGAACTTCTAGGGATCTGAAGTATATTTAACCCTTTACTAGTCAAACCGACCAAAAACATGCCTCTGCAGAGGCCTTAATCATCTGACTGCTGGGTTTTTGTAAACAACATATTCCAGGGCTTATATCTCTGAACCGGCAAAATA
>JAVVLW010004568.1:0-19439 GCA_034401795.1 Chaetoderma sp. LZ-2023a
GCATGACACGTGTGTTGCGCAAATTGAGAGGCTGTCTTAGATTATTCTGTAATTTATGATATTCATCTTTCAAAATTTCGGCAATTTCTACATTTTCCCCGATTATATGTCAGAGTGAATGGAATTATTTCACGCTGATCAGCAAGACCGGGGTCCACATTTATGCCCCTCGGCCATTCTGTTTCTAATTGCTTAATCCAAAATGATTCTCTAAGTTTCCTTTGTTTATCAGTTTCGTCAGTGGTATTTGAGAGAGGTGGTTGTTCAATGGGTATAATTTCGAAGTCCCGAGCGACTGAATGGCCAGGAAGGTTAAAGTGTTCAGCGACATGCGTGTCTTTTTCATGTCTAATATCGCAAAGGTGTCTAGTAGCTCGCCATCTTAATGGGCATTTGGTTTCACCGACATATTGCTTTTGGCACAATTTACAAGATATTACATAAATGACGTTTTCGGAATCGCAATCTAAATTAGACTGAATTTGAAATTTGTTTTTGTTCTGAAAGCTCATAAACGTTTTTTGATTTGGAAGAAGTAGGTCTAATTTACACCTTTTCTTTCCACATTTCCGAGATTCTCCTGCGCCTGTGATTGGACGATTGTGACGAATCTTGGTAGGCCTGTGATCCGCAGCATTATCAGGGATAGTTTCCAAATCCTGTAAAGTATCAGACTTAATTTTGCGCAAAAATCTAGATGAATAGCCTCTCGGCTTGAGGGCCTTGAATAAGAGAGAGCATGCAGATTCAAAGTTTTTTCTATCACTCGAATTTCTATGAAAACGGATGATTTGTGATTTTACAATTCCTTTAAAGGTATGAGGTGGATGGAAGGATTTCTTGTGAAGTAGTTGATGAGAATCTGTGGGCTTAAAATATACTTTATAATCAAGGTGTCCCGTTGTGTCATACATTACACCTTTGTATAGCGTTAAATCTAAAAAGTCTACGGACATTTGGTCAATGTTGGCTTTTAGCTTGATATTCGGGTCATGATTGTTCAAAATGGTGAAAAATTCATTAAATTCTTCCTTTGTATGATGCCAAATAATGAAAATATCATCGAGGTACCTGCGATAAAAGAGAGGCTGTTTCGGACATTTGCTAAGCGCATCCTCCTCCCACTCTGCTACATAGATGTTGGCAAAACTCGGACTGAAACGCTTACCCATTGCGCAGCCGCAAATTTGTTGGTATGTTTCACCCGCGAATTCAAAATCATTGCCCTTTAAGCTTAGCTCTAAGAGAGCTAATATTTCGCCAGTGGGCCTATTGTTATCAGGGTATTTTTCAAACGCTTTACGGACAGAATTCAAACCCTTTTCGATGTCAATGTTTGTGTACATTGCATCGATGTCGAGCGTAATTAAAAATGAATTTGGAGGTATCGAGATCTCAGAGACCTGCGACAGAAAGTCGTCAGTATTTTTCAAGAAGCTAAAATGTCTATTCGCAATTGGTTGTAGGTGATAATCAATGATTTCACTGATCCTATAGGATTCAGAACCACAATCCGATATAATAGGTCGTCCTGGTGGTATCATAGGATCTGACCAAGAATCAATAGCCTTATGAATTTTGGGTAACAGATAAAATGTACGTGGTTTTGAGTCTCGTTTCGCAACGAGGTATTTAAACTGTTTCTGCGTTAAACTCTTGTTATCAACCATATTTTGGAGAATTTCATTAAAATTGTCGCAGTTATTTTGCCAGAGTGGTTCGTCTAATTTTTGGTAATGTTTTGGATTACTGAGTTGACGATGTGCTTCACGAATGTAGTTGTCTTTAAGCATTATTACTGCAGCAGATCCCTTATCAGCAGGTTTAATGACAATGTCATTGTTTTTACGCAATCCTGTTAAGGCTTGACGTTCCTCATATGACAAATTTTTATGATTTTTCGGAAATTCAACATTTTCAATACGTTCTTTTACAATTTTTATACTGTCGGGGATCGCTGGATCGACTAATTTTGAGTCTGGTGCCCAGCCAGTTCTTTCAACGAATGGCAGAATATTACTTTTCGAGTTTCGAAAAAAGTCGGCTAATTTGACACGGTGGGAAAATTCAAGAACTTCCATTGAGCCATTATCTAAAAGTGCATCTATGCCTAATTTGGGCCTAGGAGTTGGTACAAATGTTAGGCCACGATTGAGTATTGATTTTTCTGCTTCAGTTAATGTAGCGCCAGTGAGATTAACAATATCACTACCTAGCCCGATACCGGGGTGGTTAGTACCCTGACCCTCGGTTAGTTTAAATTAAGAAAGGTTAACCAGCTATAATACAATGCATTAGCAGTTTTTTCACTCCAATGGATATTATCCTGGACTACTTCAAAATCAGAAATTGGTAGACTAGGGATGACAGAGACCTTTATACGCAGGGATTCTACAGATGAATTGATAAATGCTAAGGTCCTTTTCTGCTTTGCAGTTAGATGTTGAGAGTAGTTCAGTTTAGTGAAATAAACCTTTGCATCTGGAAATTTTGAACGAATGGTACTGAATAGGAGTTGGACTCGTTGGGCAGTTACAGACATAGGTTCATCCTTATCATTTATGCCAATGTTTATGATGATTTTCTCTGGCTGATAGGAGTCCATGTATTTTTTGACAATAGTCCTAGCATGGCACAATTTTGCCCCTGGATAGCAAGCTATCTGGGTGTCTGAATGGGGTTTCACATTTATACGGCTTAGATTGGAGGAGCCAAGGATCAAGATTTTTTTCGTCAAGACAGGGAGTCGCCATTCATGTTTGTGGTCTACCTCATACCGAAATTTCCAGAAAGAATTAGCTTCTAAGTGTGTAGTTTTCTTGAGTTTATTTTGATGATTGATGCTGTTTCTACACGGTGTAGGGGTGAAATTTGGTTGAGGTAGTTTGGCCACTGGCACTGGGGTACTGACACCCTTTTGAGTCAAAGGTGTTGATCTGGTCCTTAGACCAGATTTTCTGTCATCCTTTGCTCTCTGTGGAAGGGGAGGTAATTCATCTGAAGACAGTGGAGGCGGGGTGTCTGGTAGTGGTATCTTACTAGGATCCACAGGAGTTGATTTGGTCCTTGGACCAGATTTCTGATTAGCATCGACTCTCCGTGGAAGGGGAGGGAACTCCTCTGGAGACAAGGGTGGTGGGGAGTCAGGTAGAGGAATCTGAAGAGGGTCCACAGGAGAGTCTAATAGGAATATCGGTGATGGCCGAGTATCCGTTCTCTTCACTGGTGGGGGGCTATCGGTCGGTGACCTGAGCCGTTTCCTGAGTTCTGAAGGTGGTGGAATGACTGGTACGGTCTGGGATGACCTTGCAGTAGGGGTGGTAACTTGGCAATTTTGTGCTTTCTGTTGAAAGTGTGGGTCGAAAGGCCTAATAAATTGATAGAATGCTTCGATTGATTTGACGTGAAGTTTTTTGCCATAGTTGGCTTTTGCCCATCTAATGGCAGTTGATTTTGCCTTACCTAAATTAAGGTTTGGCGCGGTCTGAGCTATGATAATTTCGGACATGATGGTGCCTAAACTGAAATTGTAATGGTCTATCATAGCTCGAATGATGGAATTTGCCCAAACAAAGTTAACTTTCTTGATGTCACTTACTACCTCTATATTTGGCATAGCTGGCTTAATGAAATGGCAGAGTTCGCTCACCTTCCTGCTCAGACCGGTTGGCAGGGTGTTGGAGCCCAAATTGCTGGTTAGGACACCTATGTGGTGAAAACATTGTATTATCATATAATAGCACTTGACTAGTCGAGCCTGGGGAGGAGACGGACTGCTGTCCTCATGGTTGACATTCCGTCTCTTGCCCTTGCTCGTTCTAGCCATGGTGATATTATGCTCTAATAAATGATCAAAAACCAACAAATTTAGCAACAACTGGGCCAGTCAACAAATCTAAGCAAGGGAGATAATCAAGCTCTAACCAACAATTGTCTAGTTTAAATTAAAGGGCTGATCTAAAAATTAAAACCTGAAATTTGAGTGATGAATAATTACATCTACAAGCCTACATAGAACCACAAGCCTACTAAGTTTACAAGCCTACACAATTTAACTATACCTGAAATGGAAGATGAAGGATTAGTAGCATTTTAATATTTAAACATACAATCAATACAATAATAGCAATTAATATATAACTCACAATTTTATGATACCGTCGTGCTTGGCTGACCGGTTTCGGTTAAGAATAACCTTCTTCAGAGCCTTGAGAACAAATCTGTCCTTCCATCATAATTCCTGTCTATTTATTAGGGTGGCTGGCTTTAGGGGATTGTCTTCGAAAATTACTCAATTGCTTTGAAGTTAGCTAACTTATTTTCAATAAAGATTCAGGCCACCATAGGTGCTAGATTCAATTGTGTTATGCCCTTTGCTATTGATTGAGCTCTAGGGTTTCCGAGTGAGGTTTGGGTGTCACTCGCTTGATTGAGAAGTCATTGATCAAAGGATCAAACCTAGGCCATTAATTCAGTGAATTGTTTTCTATTCTTCAAAGGCGCCAGATTGGTATTGTTTTCAATGTTTGATTTATTCAGCTAGAACTAAGCTTTAAACTGGGAATGATTTTGTCAATTTTATTAAGAATTTCTTTTTTAATTTTAATACTGAAAATTCTTTAAAAACTAATTTTGAGTATTGTGCTGCTGAATGTATTTTGTTGTTTCTCACAGCAATAAAACTTTCAGTAAACCTAATTTCAAAATCTTTCCCCAAACTGGGGAAAATTGGAGGGAAGGACGGGAAAGAGGAGAGGGAATGAAGGGCTGAAAGAAGGAGGAGTGGAGTGAAGGAAGGAGGAGTCTGATCCATCAATCCATTCACCCATCCACCCATCCATCCAGAACCATCCATCAGTCAGACATTCCATTCATCCAGACCCTCCATCCATCCATCCCTCCATCCCTCTATCCATCCATCAAGACCATCTGTCCTTCCATCCATCCATTCATCCATCCATACCACCCATTCACCCACCCATACCACCCACCCATCCATCCAGAACCATCCATACATCCAGATCCTACATCCATCCCTCCATCCATCCATTCAGACCACCTGCCCTTCCATCCTTCCATCCTTCCTTCCATCCATCCATCCTTCCTTCCATCCATCCATCCACCACCCACCCACCCACCCACCCATCCATCCATCCATCCATCCATCCATCCATCCATTCATCTTTCCATCCCTAACCATCCATCCATCAGTCAGACCATCCATCCATCCAGATCCTCTATTCCCACATCCATCCATCCAGACCACCTGTCCTTCCATCCATCACTCCATCCATTCATCCATCCATCCAGCCACCCACCCACCCAGCCACCCACCCATCCATCCAGAACCATCCATACCATCCATCCATCCAGCAGTCAGACCATCCATCCATCCAGATCCTCCATCCATCTCTCCATCCATCCATCCAGACCACCTGTCCTTCCATCCATCCATCCATCCATCCATCCCATCCCATCCAACTCCCAATTACAAAACCACAATTTGAGAAGACAGACCATATTGATTGATGAGTGGAATGACAGATTTGCCCGACGGTATAGATAGGTGCACATAATTAGTTGGTTAGTAAGTCAATAAAATAATAGAACTGGCACTGGCTGGTAGGTAGTAATATGGTTAAGGCGCTGGCTCAGAATTTTCAAAAAATTGAAAATATTTTTTATTTATTTTATTGCCTGAGATTTGTTATTTTTGTTTTCTAGAGGCGAGATGGCCTTATAAATATTGGACAACTTTAAGATGATGATGTTTATCCAGTTAATTTCGATTTTACCAATATGTCACGTAGATTTGGATTTTTCCTAAATGCTATTACTGGGCGCAAATTGAGAGGCTGTCTTAGATTATTCTGTAATTTATGATATTCATCTTTCAAAATTTCGGCAATTTCTACATTTTTTCGATTATATGTCAGAGTGAATGGAATTATTTCACGCTGATCAGCAAGACCGGGGTCCACATTTATGCCCCTCGGCCATTCTGTTTCTAATTGCTTAATCCAAAATGATTCTCTAAGTTTCCTTTGTTTATCAGTTTCGTCAGTGGTATTTGAGAGAGGTGGTTGTTCAATGGGTATAATTTCGAAGTCCCGAGCGACTGAATGGCCAGGAAGGTTAAAGTGTTCAGCGACATGCGTGTCTTTTTCATGTCTAATATCGCAAAGGTGTCTAGTAGCTCGCCATCTTAATGGGCATTTGGTTTCACCGACATATTGCTTTTGGCACAATTTACAAGATATTACATAAATGACGTTTTCGGAATCGCAATCTAAATTAGACTGAATTTGAAATTTGTTTTTGTTCTGAAAGCTCATAAACGTTTTTTGATTTGGAAGAAGTAGGTCTAATTTACACCTTTTCTTTCCACATTTCCGAGATTCTCCTGCGCCTGTGATTGGACGATTGTGACGAATCTTGGTAGGCCTGTGATCCGCAGCATTATCAGGGATAGTTTCCAAATCCTGTAAAGTATCAGACTTAATTTTGCGCAAAAATCTAGATGAATAGCCTCTCGGCTTGAGGGCCTTGAATAAGAGAGAGCATGCAGATTCAAAGTTTTTTCTATCACTCGAATTTCTATGAAAACGGATGATTTGTGATTTTACAATTCCTTTAAAGGTATGAGGTGGATGGAAGGATTTCTTGTGAAGTAGTTGATGAGAATCTGTGGGCTTAAAATATACTTTATAATCAAGGTGTCCCGTTGTGTCATACATTACACCTTTGTATAGCGTTAAATCTAAAAAGTCTACGGACATTTGGTCAATGTTGGCTTTTAGCTTGATATTCGGGTCATGATTGTTCAAAATGGTGAAAAATTCATTAAATTCTTCCTTTGTATGATGCCAAATAATGAAAATATCATCGAGGTACCTGCGATAAAAGAGAGGCTGTTTCGGACATTTGCTAAGCGCATCCTCCTCCCACTCTGCTACATAGATGTTGGCAAAACTCGGACTGAAACGCTTACCCATTGCGCAGCCGCAAATTTGTTGGTATGTTTCACCCGCGAATTCAAAATCATTGCCCTTTAAGCTTAGCTCTAAGAGAGCTAATATTTCGCCAGTGGGCCTATTGTTATCAGGGTATTTTTCAAACGCTTTACGGACAGAATTCAAACCCTTTTCGATGTCAATGTTTGTGTACATTGCATCGATGTCGAGCGTAATTAAAAATGAATTTGGAGGTATCGAGATCTCAGAGACCTGCGACAGAAAGTCGTCAGTATTTTTCAAGAAGCTAAAATGTCTATTCGCAATTGGTTGTAGGTGATAATCAATGATTTCACTGATCCTATAGGATTCAGAACCACAATCCGATATAATAGGTCGTCCTGGTGGTATCATAGGATCTGACCAAGAATCAATAGCCTTATGAATTTTGGGTAACAGATAAAATGTACGTGGTTTTGAGTCTCGTTTCGCAACGAGGTATTTAAACTGTTTCTGCGTTAAACTCTTGTTATCAACCATATTTTGGAGAATTTCATTAAAATTGTCGCAGTTATTTTGCCAGAGTGGTTCGTCTAATTTTTGGTAATGTTTTGGATTACTGAGTTGACGATGTGCTTCACGAATGTAGTTGTCTTTAAGCATTATTACTGCAGCAGATCCCTTATCAGCAGGTTTAATGACAATGTCATTGTTTTTACGCAATCCTGTTAAGGCTTGACGTTCCTCATATGACAAATTTTTATGATTTTTCGGAAATTCAACATTTTCAATACGTTCTTTTACAATTTTTATACTGTCGGGGATCGCTGGATCGACTAATTTTGAGTCTGGTGCCCAGCCAGTTCTTTCAACGAATGGCAGAATATTACTTTTCGAGTTTCGAAAAAAGTCGGCTAATTTGACACGGTGGGAAAATTCAAGAACTTCCATTGAGCCATTATCTAAAAGTGCATCTATGCCTAATTTGGGCCTAGGAGTTGGTACAAATGTTAGGCCACGATTGAGTATTGATTTTTCTGCTTCAGTTAATGTAGCGCCAGTGAGATTAACAATATCACTACCTAGCCCGATACCGGGGTGGTTAGTACCCTGACCCTCGGTTAGTTTAAATTAAGAAAGGTTAACCAGCTATAATACAATGCATTAGCAGTTTTTTCACTCCAATGGATATTATCCTGGACTACTTCAAAATCAGAAATTGGTAGACTAGGGATGACAGAGACCTTTATACGCAGGGATTCTACAGATGAATTGATAAATGCTAAGGTCCTTTTCTGCTTTGCAGTTAGATGTTGAGAGTAGTTCAGTTTAGTGAAATAAACCTTTGCATCTGGAAATTTTGAACGAATGGTACTGAATAGGAGTTGGACTCGTTGGGCAGTTACAGACATAGGTTCATCCTTATCATTTATGCCAATGTTTATGATGATTTTCTCTGGCTGATAGGAGTCCATGTATTTTTTGACAATAGTCCTAGCATGGCACAATTTTGCCCCTGGATAGCAAGCTATCTGGGTGTCTGAATGGGGTTTCACATTTATACGGCTTAGATTGGAGGAGCCAAGGATCAAGATTTTTTTCGTCAAGACAGGGAGTCGCCATTCATGTTTGTGGTCTACCTCATACCGAAATTTCCAGAAAGAATTAGCTTCTAAGTGTGTAGTTTTCTTGAGTTTATTTTGATGATTGATGCTGTTTCTACACGGTGTAGGGGTGAAATTTGGTTGAGGTAGTTTGGCCACTGGCACTGGGGTACTGACACCCTTTTGAGTCAAAGGTGTTGATCTGGTCCTTAGACCAGATTTTCTGTCATCCTTTGCTCTCTGTGGAAGGGGAGGTAATTCATCTGAAGACAGTGGAGGCGGGGTGTCTGGTAGTGGTATCTTACTAGGATCCACAGGAGTTGATTTGGTCCTTGGACCAGATTTCTGATTAGCATCGACTCTCCGTGGAAGGGGAGGGAACTCCTCTGGAGACAAGGGTGGTGGGGAGTCAGGTAGAGGAATCTGAAGAGGGTCCACAGGAGAGTCTAATAGGAATATCGGTGATGGCCGAGTATCCGTTCTCTTCACTGGTGGGGGGCTATCGGTCGGTGACCTGAGCCGTTTCCTGAGTTCTGAAGGTGGTGGAATGACTGGTACGGTCTGGGATGACCTTGCAGTAGGGGTGGTAACTTGGCAATTTTGTGCTTTCTGTTGAAAGTGTGGGTCGAAAGGCCTAATAAATTGATAGAATGCTTCGATTGATTTGACGTGAAGTTTTTTGCCATAGTTGGCTTTTGCCCATCTAATGGCAGTTGATTTTGCCTTACCTAAATTAAGGTTTGGCGCGGTCTGAGCTATGATAATTTCGGACATGATGGTGCCTAAACTGAAATTGTAATGGTCTATCATAGCTCGAATGATGGAATTTGCCCAAACAAAGTTAACTTTCTTGATGTCACTTACTACCTCTATATTTGGCATAGCTGGCTTAATGAAATGGCAGAGTTCGCTCACCTTCCTGCTCAGACCGGTTGGCAGGGTGTTGGAGCCCAAATTGCTGGTTAGGACACCTATGTGGTGAAAACATTGTATTATCATATAATAGCACTTGACTAGTCGAGCCTGGGGAGGAGACGGACTGCTGTCCTCATGGTTGACATTCCGTCTCTTGCCCTTGCTCGTTCTAGCCATGGTGATATTATGCTCTAATAAATGATCAAAAACCAACAAATTTAGCAACAACTGGGCCAGTCAACAAATCTAAGCAAGGGAGATAATCAAGCTCTAACCAACAATTGTCTAGTTTAAATTAAAGGGCTGATCTAAAAATTAAAACCTGAAATTTGAGTGATGAATAATTACATCTACAAGCCTACATAGAACCACAAGCCTACTAAGTTTACAAGCCTACACAATTTAACTATACCTGAAATGGAAGATGAAGGATTAGTAGCATTTTAATATTTAAACATACAATCAATACAATAATAGCAATTAATATATAACTCACAATTTTATGATACCGTCGTGCTTGGCTGACCGGTTTCGGTTAAGAATAACCTTCTTCAGAGCCTTGAGAACAAATCTGTCCTTCCATCATAATTCCTGTCTATTTATTAGGGTGGCTGGCTTTAGGGGATTGTCTTCGAAAATTACTCAATTGCTTTGAAGTTAGCTAACTTATTTTCAATAAAGATTCAGGCCACCATAGGTGCTAGATTCAATTGTGTTATGCCCTTTGCTATTGATTGAGCTCTAGGGTTTCCGAGTGAGGTTTGGGTGTCACTCGCTTGATTGAGAAGTCATTGATCAAAGGATCAAACCTAGGCCATTAATTCAGTGAATTGTTTTCTATTCTTCAAAGGCGCCAGATTGGTATTGTTTTCAATGTTTGATTTATTCAGCTAGAACTAAGCTTTAAACTGGGAATGATTTTGTCAATTTTATTAAGAATTTCTTTTTTAATTTTAATACTGAAAATTCTTTAAAAACTAATTTTGAGTATTGTGCTGCTGAATGTATTTTGTTGTTTCTCACAGCAATAAAACTTTCAGTAAACCTAATTTCAAAATCTTTCCCCAAACTGGGGAAAATTGGAGGGAAGGACGGGAAAGAGGAGAGGGAATGAAGGGCTGAAAGAAGGAGGAGTGGAGTGAAGGAAGGAGGAGTCTGATCCATCAATCCATTCACCCATCCACCCATCCATCCAGAACCATCCATCAGTCAGACATTCCATTCATCCAGACCCTCCATCCATCCATCCCTCCATCCCTCTATCCATCCATCAAGACCATCTGTCCTTCCATCCATCCATTCATCCATCCATACCACCCATTCACCCACCCATACCACCCACCCATCCATCCAGAACCATCCATACATCCAGATCCTACATCCATCCCTCCATCCATCCATTCAGACCACCTGCCCTTCCATCCTTCCATCCTTCCTTCCATCCATCCATCCTTCCTTCCTTCCATCCACCAACCCACCCACCCACCCACCCATCCATCCATCCATCCATCCATCCATTCATCTTTCCATCCCTAACCATCCATCCATCAGTCAGACCATCCATCCATCCAGATCCTCTATTCCCACATCCATCCATCCAGACCACCTGTCCTTCCATCCATCACTCCATCCATTCATCCATCCATCCAGCCACCCACCCACCCAGCCACCCACCCATCCATCCAGAACCATCCATACCATCCATCCATCCAGCAGTCAGACCATCCATCCATCCAGATCCTCCATCCATCTCTCCATCCATCCATCCAGACCACCTGTCCTTCCATCCATCCATCCATCCATCCATCCCATCCCATCCAACTCCCAATTACAAAACCACAATTTGAGAAGACAGACCATATTGATTGATGAGTGGAATGACAGATTTGCCCGACGGTATAGATAGGTGCACATAATTAGTTGGTTAGTAAGTCAATAAAATAATAGAACTGGCACTGGCTGGTAGGTAGTAATATGGTTAAGGCGCTGGCTCAGAATTTTCAAAAAATTGAAAATATTTTTTATTTATTTTATTGCCTGAGATTTGTTATTTTTGTTTTCTAGAGGCGAGATGGCCTTATAAATATTGGACAACTTTAAGATGATGATGTTTATCCAGTTAATTTCGATTTTACCAATATGTCACGTAGATTTGGATTTTTCCTAAATGCTATTACTGGGCGCAAATTGAGAGGCTGTCTTAGATTATTCTGTAATTTATGATATTCATCTTTCAAAATTTCGGCAATTTCTACATTTTTTCGATTATATGTCAGAGTGAATGGAATTATTTCACGCTGATCAGCAAGACCGGGGTCCACATTTATGCCCCTCGGCCATTCTGTTTCTAATTGCTTAATCCAAAATGATTCTCTAAGTTTCCTTTGTTTATCAGTTTCGTCAGTGGTATTTGAGAGAGGTGGTTGTTCAATGGGTATAATTTCGAAGTCCCGAGCGACTGAATGGCCAGGAAGGTTAAAGTGTTCAGCGACATGCGTGTCTTTTTCATGTCTAATATCGCAAAGGTGTCTAGTAGCTCGCCATCTTAATGGGCATTTGGTTTCACCGACATATTGCTTTTGGCACAATTTACAAGATATTACATAAATGACGTTTTCGGAATCGCAATCTAAATTAGACTGAATTTGAAATTTGTTTTTGTTCTGAAAGCTCATAAACGTTTTTTGATTTGGAAGAAGTAGGTCTAATTTACACCTTTTCTTTCCACATTTCCGAGATTCTCCTGCGCCTGTGATTGGACGATTGTGACGAATCTTGGTAGGCCTGTGATCCGCAGCATTATCAGGGATAGTTTCCAAATCCTGTAAAGTATCAGACTTAATTTTGCGCAAAAATCTAGATGAATAGCCTCTCGGCTTGAGGGCCTTGAATAAGAGAGAGCATGCAGATTCAAAGTTTTTTCTATCACTCGAATTTCTATGAAAACGGATGATTTGTGATTTTACAATTCCTTTAAAGGTATGAGGTGGATGGAAGGATTTCTTGTGAAGTAGTTGATGAGAATCTGTGGGCTTAAAATATACTTTATAATCAAGGTGTCCCGTTGTGTCATACATTACACCTTTGTATAGCGTTAAATCTAAAAAGTCTACGGACATTTGGTCAATGTTGGCTTTTAGCTTGATATTCGGGTCATGATTGTTCAAAATGGTGAAAAATTCATTAAATTCTTCCTTTGTATGATGCCAAATAATGAAAATATCATCGAGGTACCTGCGATAAAAGAGAGGCTGTTTCGGACATTTGCTAAGCGCATCCGAAGACCCAATCGGAGGGGTATCCGGCTCAGTCTTCTTCTTCTTTTTGATCGCTAGTATCACACTTGGAGAGCCGTTCTCAAGATGAAATCTGTGGTTTTCTGCAGTTCTTCCACAGGCCCATACAGCTTTCCAAGAAAAGAGGTTGACAAAGGCCTGATCTCTTCTCTCAGCAGCTGATACTGCAACATTGAAGTATGTGCTCTGTGGTCTGTTCTGCTTCTCCACAAGGACAAGCGGGTGATGTCGTAAGGTGGAACCGCCTGTACATGTGTTGGTTTAGTCTGTTGTGTCCAGTTCTGAGACGAAAAATGGTCACTTGCTCTGGCCTCGAGAGTAGATGGTAGGCATCTTCTGATTGAGGTGTTCTATAGAGTGACTTGATGATAGTCTTCATCTCTGTATGGGTAACCATGTTTTCTGTCTGATTCTCTTCTGCACACACCTTTGCCATCTGCTTCCTCATTTCCTTGGACTCCACAGTGTGAGGGAATCCACTGCAGTGCTATCCGAAAGCATTTGGTGGTTTGTAGTGCGTCTTCCGGCTCAGTGAAGGGCATTAAGGAAGGTGATGGAACCGCAGGCACAATTGGAGTAGAAGGCTCAGACTTCTGAGACATCTTCTCTACCAACTGGGCCCCCAGTTCCTGCACCCTCTTCAAGGTTTCCTTCAGCTGGATCTCTTTTCTCTCTGCCTGATGCATCTCCAGCTTCTTGAGGGCATCCTTGGCTGACTCCACTCGATCAACCCACAACTGCTTCTGTGCCCGAGCATATGTTATAACAGCCACCAGTCCCGACCGATCCACAGGAAACTTCCCTACCGGCACCGCTTCCCGAACAACAGGGCCAACGGTCCTGCTCTTCTTGGGAATGGGAACAGCAGTATTCTGCTTCTCCCCATGGACTGGAGGTGAAGGTGTTCGCCTTTTCAGCACCTCTACTGCAGGAGGAATTGACGACGATGGTGGAATAACCACCGCGAACAGTTCTGGCGATCTCTGAAACTGCTGGCACGTCTCCGGATCCTCTCCCGGACCGATCTTTCCCTGTGGGTCGACATATTGATGATTAGACCACAATCCCTGAGGAAGAGTTGGCATCGCAGAAGCCCGTCTTGCCTCCTCCTGACAAGTGAATAACTGTAAGTGTTTTCCCAGCAGGTGGCGCTCGACGTTATATGGTCATTTCCATGTGATGAATTGGCGGCCAGCCACTGGGCAGGAATACTGAAGGCAGATTGATTTGTGCACTTTATTGTAATGGCGCACAAACGAGTTCAAATGGTAAAATGTTTTTAATTTACATGAAGGTGCGAGGCATCGTGTCTCTTTGCCTCGTACCTCCCACGCACGATCTTTCACACTTTTTATACTCTGCATAGGTGTATCCGGCAGCCCTAGCTCCAAATTCATCTCCTCCGGAGGATCTAATGATACCACATCATCTAATAGTGGTAATATCAGTCTTGGTACCATAATCGTCATTTCGTTCTTCACTTGCTCCCATAACTCTTCGAATCCATCATCCATCCTGCAACACACCAGAGAAAGATGTCTTACATATATGAAGAAAACATCATCAGAGTACAAATACAGTGACAATATTTATGAACATGACATCTCAAGAACATGCACTCAATGCCTCTCACTACGGTCCAAGACATCAATGAGCCAACTGTCGGGAGTTATGTCACAATTATATATCTTCAGGTCATCAACATGTACAACACGAGGAGTGGAGGTAGGAGCTTCCTGAATCCGGTAAATTACATCACTGATTCTAGACAGAATTACAGATGAACACCTCCATCCACAGCCAAATTTCTCCCGGTCTCTCCGTGGATCCCACAACCATACCCAATCCCCCCGAGTATATTCTATTAGCCCAGTCAGTCGGTCATAGTTTCGTTTTTGTCTAGCTGCACTGGACTTTAACTGCTTTTTGGCAAAGGCATGTGTGGATCCTAAAGTTTCACGGACCCACTCCACGTATTCCACAGGACATTTTGATGCTTCTGCTCTCCCTGGAGGCCATCCTACCATACAGTCAATTGGAAGCATCATCTCTGCTCCATATGTCATAAGGTGTGGTGAACATCCTGTGCTTTCTTGATTGGTCGACCGATATGCCATAGTGAGGTAGGGTAGTCGTCCTGAGATGTGGAAACAAAATTCTTCAGCATTTGCTTCAGCGTGCATTTCAATCTCTCTACCAGTCCATCAGATGATATGGAGTTGTCCTAGTTTTATTTATTTGTAGAAGTTTACATAGCTCACTAAATAAACTTGACTCATATTCCCATCATTGATCAGTATGCAGACTTAGAGGGGTACCTCTCCTACATATCAATTCAGTCATGATCTTGTCTGCCACAGTTTGAGCGGTATGGTCTGGCAAACCAAATGCCTCCTGCATACTTAGTGAAATAAGCTCCAACTACCAATATGTACCTGTTTCCCATTTTTGTTTCAGGAAGATGGCCCATGATGTTACATGCAATCCTCTCATTGGGTGCACCCACTGGTTCCTGCTGAACAGGTGCTTTCCTGGGACGTAGACGTGGTTTGTGCCTAGCACAGGAATGACATCTTGAACACCATCAGACCACATATTTCTTATACCCTGGCCAATAAAAGCGGCATTTAACTACTTCTAGTGGTTTTCTTACCCCTACATGCCCCGATGTTCATTGATTATGAAGTTGATGTAAAATTTGTTTTCTCATTCCCACAGGTACAACAAACTGCTTTACTGACATCTCCTTTGCATCAGCATAATAACGGTACAATAATCTATCAACCATCTCTAACAAATTCCATTGAGCCCTGAGTGTTTTGACCTCTTTGTTCTCTGATGCTGCAATACTCCAAGATGGACGCTCATCAATTTTCCAATTTATCAGTACTTGAATAGAAGAGTCCTCCTTCTGCAACTGCAATAATTGTTCTGGAGTCCATCCATCTATCCAATTGTAACCATCTGTAGAACATAACTGACCATCACTCGGATTGGAACCAGCTCCAGTTTTCTTCGGACAATTCCGCAACTGTATCTCTCTTGCTGCCATAGCAAAATTCTGGCCATTTCCACATCCACTGGATCCAACTTGGGCATGATCCTTATCAAGGCAATCTTGACAATCTTCACTCTTGCAGTGTCTTGGCAATCGAGATAGGCTATCAGCATTTCCATGTTGAACTCCACGTCAATGTTGTATTTCAGTCATAGGTGCCTAACACAGACAACCACCTAGCCAACATTCCTTCAGGCTCCTTAAAATTCAGGGAGGCATGATCAGTATGCACAACAAAATGTCTACCATATAAATAATGTCTGAAGTGTTTCACAAACAGAACAACTACGAAAAGTTCTCTCATCATAGTGCAATACTGGCGCTGAGTTTTTGACAACGTTCTGCTCACATACGCTATCACTTTTTCATGTCCATCCTGTACTCCTGATAAAACTGCTCCAGCTCCAGTTGCACTAGCATCAGTATCCACTATGAAATGGCCATCATTCTGGGGATACACTAACACTGGAGAAGACACCAGTCTTTCCTTCAGCTTCATAAATGCAGACTCACACTCATCTGGCCAGAGAAATTTAACACTTTTATTGGTTAAACCATGAAGAGGTGAGGCTATATGGGCAAATCCTTCCACATGTTTCCTGTAGTACGAGGCCAAACTCAGGAACTGCCTAACCTCTTTCACTGACCTAGGTGTGGGCCAATCACGAACAGCTTTTATTTTCTCTGGATCACGCTGTACACCCTCTCTAGAGACAACATGGCCAAGGAACATCACAGACTATTGAAAAAGCTGGCACTTGGATGGTTTCAATTTTAAATTAGCATTTGCAAAACGTCCCAGGACTAACTTCAGGTTTGCCAGCATCTCACTGAAATTACATCCATATTATATCGTCAATGTAAAGCAAAACAGCTTTCACATTGTAAACCTCATAATACCACTTCCATAAGACATTCAAAAGTGGCAGGCGCATTCGACAAACCAAATGGCATAACGCGAAATTGAAACAGACCTCTTCTCATTGCAAATGCCGTCTTTGCTTTGCTGTCTTCGTCCATTTCGACTTACCAGTAACCTGAGGCCAAATCCAAAGTACAAAACCACTGTCCTCCAGACAGAGATTCAACACAGTCATCGATACGTGGAAGGGGGTAAGCGTCCTTGCGACAAACTTCATTCAATTTTCTATAGTCCACACAGAAACAGGTGCTTCCATCCTTCTTTTTGACTAAAATAATAGGTGATGCCCAAGGACTGGTGCTTGTTTCGATGATTCCCTGATTCAACATCTCATCAACCTCAGCATCTGCATCTTCTCGCCGGTGAACAGGTAAGCGTCTAGGTGGTAATTTAATGGGCTTTGCTTCACCCGTGTTGATAACATGTTTGGTGACATTAGTTCTACCAAGATCACCTTTCGATGCTTGGAAACAATTCTGGTATTGACATAGCAATTTGCGGAGCTGAAATTGCTGATCTGTACTTAAATCTGCTGTTGAAGTCACCAGTTTCTCTAATGGCTCAGGTAAAGATATAAAATCTTGTCCTGGTACATTGTCATTCATTATGAGTACTTCTATGGATTCTAATGATGCCACTATTGTTCCCGCTGTTATCTCTACTGTATTACTGCCCACATTAATGACCCGCAATGGTATATGTGGAAGCTGCTTCCTACTAACAAGAGTTCTAGCCAATAACAATCCAGTCTTTTCCCACTGCGTCAGAAGAGGTTCCACGAGCAAATCATCATCTTTTCCCACACACTTCCCATTAATAATTCCTATAAATAGCATCTCCTGTCCGGGATGAACTAGAATGGGTGTCTCCACTCTAATTTCCATACATTGTTTCCCTAGCTGATTGTGATGAAGGCTTACAGGTATGGAATCCATATACAAACATTCCGCTGCCACATCCACCACACACTTGTGGTTTTCCATAAAGTCTATTCCCAAAATTGCGGCACTGGTAGACAGGGACACTACTTTAATGGGGCATATTAAGTTTCTTCCTCCCACTTGGATTTCTAAATCAGTTTCTCCGTGCACCTGAATGTCTTCACCACTCGCTGCTTTGAGTATTAACTGACTGTTAAGGACTGAGCAGGCCTCTTTTCTTCAGGAATCTGTTGATAAACAAACCAATTGACAAGTGTATAGGTTGATCCTGTATCGACAAGTAACATATAAACACGATCAATTAATTGATTCGACCATTCCATTTGGAAAATCCACAAGTTTAGCTGGCCTTGCGGTCTTAAAACCAGCCTCGTCTAGTTTTAATTGGCTGCTCATGGTGGAATCTCCCTAGTTTCTCTGGGTGGACCTTGACCTTGATGATTCACTCTCCCATAATTTCCCATGGGACGAGTACTACCATCTCTCTGAGGACAATTCCTCTGAAAATGCCTGTACGCTTTGCAAAAATAGCAATGATTCTCAACATCCTGATGCCGTGAGTTGAACTGATTCTCCCTGGCTGGCCTATTGATAGTTTTGGGTTCGGCCTTCATGGATTTTATTTCATTCTGTAGAGCAGCTATATTTTCTGTCGTTTTTGTGAGTGTCTCATACATCTGCTTTGTGATTCATCTGTCTTGATGTCCATTGAGCATTTATTCTCAATTACATATGTCTCCCCATATTCCATTGACGCAGGTTTTCTTACACCTCGCCCATGCACGATCGGGTCAAAGGACTCATACTCCACTGCTAAAGCTATTGCTGCATAAAGAGTGGTGGGTCATCCAAACTGTGCGTGCTTCTTAAGCTCTATGCTTCCAAGACCATTGATAAACTGATCTATTACCCATTCGTCCTGTGCCTCCATTGAAATTCTGGGGAAAGCCCTGTTGCAAGTCTTCGTAAGCTGTAACCAAACTGCATTGCACTCTCATTGGTTCTTCGTACTCGATTCCTGAACTCCCCTGGATGTTTCCCTCACGACCAGCCATCGATCGGTAATCAGCTGGTGGAATATACTTAGTTTGTACTGGTTGCATAAATTCATCTTCACTACCCACATTTTGTCTTCTCCATTGAGCATCAGAGTTCTTAGGCTCCTGCACATTTCGTTAAAAAATTACTCCATCCTCTACCAGTACATCATCTTGATTAGGTGACATCACGCTACCCTCGGTCATCAAGTTGTCCACTGAGTCATGAAACTGTATGTCATCTTGCCAGTTATGCCAGTCATCAGCCATGTTTGCCTCAGTCCTCGTCTCCGCATCCGCCTCCATCTGTAGCTCTATCTGCTCATCTGGTGATCGAACATTTTGCCGTCTCCATGGGCTAGGAACCATTCGGTAATTGTATGCATGAGAGCAGTGCTCCAAGATCGATTGGCAGCCATTGTATAAAGATATGTCCAGATATGTCCAGTCAGCTCAGTCTGTCTATCCCTGACTAATCCACCTCAATTCTGGTTACGGCACCAAAATTTCTGTAGTGACCCTGACCTTCCCAACCTAGCCAAGGAACGCTTCAGATGGAAAACATCAGATTTGAACTGTGACGTAGGTGTGAGATAGTGTGAGGGTGATTATTCAGAGTGAAAAGCCGAAACGGCAATAATCTGTACTTTCTAACTTAATTAGCAATTAATTAAATAAAATTAATTGCAACGAGGTCAGAAATACAGACCCTT
>JAVVLW010004569.1:0-39180 GCA_034401795.1 Chaetoderma sp. LZ-2023a
GCATGACACGTGTGTTCCACAAACCTTATCTTTCACTTTCTACAAGCGTTGTCTTCCACTTTCCATATTGTATTACCTTCCACAAACATTATCTTTTACTTTCTACAAGTGTTGTCTTCCACTTTCCATATTGTATTACCTTCCACAAACCTTATCTTTCACTTTCTACATGCGTTGTCTTCCACTTTCCATGTTGTATTACCTTCCACTAACCGTATCTTTCACTTTCTACAAGAGTTGTCCTCCACTTTCCATATTGTATTACCTTCCACAAATCTTATCTTTCACTTTCTACAAGCGTTGTCTTCCACTTTCCATATTCTATTACCTTCCACAAACCTTATCTTTCACGTTCTATAAGCGTTGTCTTCCACTTTCCATATTGTATTACCTTCCACAAACCTTATCTTTCACTTTCTACAAGCGTTGTCTTCCACTTTCCATATTGTATTACCTTCCACAAACATTATCTTTTACTTTCTACAAGTGTTGTCTTCCACTTTCCATATTGTATTACCTTCCACAACCTTATGTTTCACTTTCTACATGCGTTGTCTTCCACTTTCCATGTTGTATTACCTTCCACTAACCGTATCTTTCACTTTCTCTAGGCGATGTCTTCCACTTTGCATGTTGTATTACCTTCCACAAACCTTATCTCTCCCTTTCTACAAGAGTTGTCTTCCACTTTCCATATTGTATTACCTTCCACAAACCTTATCTTTCACTTTCTACAAGCGTTGTCTTCCACTTTCCATGTTGTATTACCTTCCACAAACCTTATCTTTCACTTTCTACAAGCGTTGTCTTCCACTTTGCATGTTGTATTACCTTCCACAAACCTTATCTTTCCCTTTCTACAAGAGTTGTCTTCCACTTTCCATATTGTATTACCTTCCACAAACCTTATCTTTCACTTTCTACAAGCGTTGTCTTCCACTTTCCATGTTGTATTACCTTCCACAAACCTTATCTTTAACTTTCTACAAGCGTTGTCTTCCACTTTCCATGTTGTGTTACCTTCCACAAATCTTATCTTTTACTTTCTACATGCGTTGTCTTCCACTTTCCATATTGTATTACCTTCCACAAATCGTATCTTTCACTTTCTACAAGCGTTGTCTTCCACTTTCCATGTTGTATTACCTTCCACAAACCTTATCTTTCACTTTCTACAAGCGTTGTCTTCCACTTTCCATGTTGTATTACCTTCCACAAACCGTATCTTTCACTTTCTACAAGCGTTGTCTTCCACTTTCCATATTGTATTACCTTCCACAAACCTTATCTTTCACTTTCTACAAGCGTTGTCTTCCACTTTCCATGTTGTATTACCTTCCACAAACCTTATCTTTCACTTTCTACAAGCGTTGTCTTCCACTTTCCATATTGTATTATCTTCCACAAGCATTATCTTTCACTTTCTACAAGAGTTGTCTTCCACTTTCCATATTGTATTACCTTCCACAAACCTTATCTTTCACTTTCTACAAGCGTTGTCTTCCACTTTCCATGTTGTATTACCTTCCACAAACCTTATCTTTCACTTTCTACAAGCGTACCCTTCCACTTTGCATGTTGTATTACCTTCCACAAACCTTATCTTTCCCTTTCTACAAGAGTTGTCTTCCACTTTCCATATTGTATTACCTTCCACAAACCTTATCTTTCACTTTCTACAAGCGTTGTCTTCCACTTTCCATGTTGTATTACCTTCCACAAACCTTACCTTTCACTTTCTACAAGCGTTGTCTTCCACTTTCCCTGTTGTGTTACCTTCCACAAATCTTAACTTTTATTTTCTACAAGCGTTGTCTTCCACTTTCCATGTTGTATTACCTTCCACAAACCTTATCTTTCACTTTCTACAAGCGTTGTCTTCCACTTTCCATGTTGTATTACCTTCCAAAAACCGTATCTTTCACTTTCTACAAGCGTTGTCTTCCACTTTCCATATTGTATTACCTTCCACAAACCTTATCTTTCACTTTCTACAAGCGTTGTCTTCCACTTTCCATGTTGTATTACCTTCCACAAACCTTATCTTTCACTTTCTACAAGCGTTGTCTTCCACTTTCCATATTGTATTATCTTCCACAAGCATTATCTTTCACTTTCTACAAGAGTTGTCTTCCACTTTCCATATTGTATTACCTTCCACAAACCTTATCTTTCACTTTCTACAAGCGTTGTCTTCCACTTTGCATGTTGTATTACCTTCCACAAACCTTATCTTTCCCTTTCTACAAGAGTTGTCTTCCACTTTCCATATTGTATTACCTTCCACAAACCTTATCTTTCACTTTCTACAAGCGTTGTCTTCCACTTTCCATGTTGTATTACCTTCCACAAACCTTACCTTTCACTTTCTACAAGCGTTGTCTTCCACTTTCCCTGTTGTGTTACCTTCCACAAATCTTAACTTTTATTTTCTACAAGCGTTGTCTTCCACTTTCCATATTGTATTACCTTCCACAAATCGTATCTTTCACTTTCTACAAGCGTTGTCTTCCACTTTCCATGTTGTATTACCTTCCACAAACCTTATCTTTCACTTTCTACAAGCGTTGTCTTCAACTTTCGATGTTGTATTACCTTCCACAAACCGTATCTTTCACTTTCTACAAGCGTTGTCTTCCACTTTGCATGTTGTATTACCATCCACAAACCGTATCTTTCACTTTCTACAAGAGTTGTCCTCCACTTTCCATATTGTATTACCTTCCACAAACCTTATCTTTCACTTTCTACAAGCGTTGTCTTCCACTTTCCATGTTGTATTACCTTCCACAAACCTTATCTTTCACTTTCTACAAGCGTTGTCTTCCACTTTCCATGTTGTATTACCTTCCACAAACCTTATCTTTCATTTTCTACAAGCGTTGTCTTCCACTTTCCATGTTGTATTACCTTCCACAAACCGTATCTTTCACATTCTACAAGCGTTGTCTTCCACTTTGCATGTTGTATTACCTTCCACAAACCGTATCTTTCACTTTCTACAAGAGTTGTCTTCCACTTTCCATATTGTATTACCTTCCACAAACCTTATCTTTCACTTTCTACAAGCGTTGTCTTCCACTTTCCATGTTGTATTACCTTCCATAAACCTTATCTTTCACTTTCTACAAGCGTTGTCTTCCACTTTCCATATTGTATTATCTTCCACAAGCATTATCTTTCACTTTCCACAAGAGTTGTCTTCCACTTTCCATATTGTATTACCTTCCACAAACCTTATCTTTCACTTTCTACAAGCGTTGTCTTCCACTTTCCATGTTGTATTACCTTCCACAAACCATATCTTTCACTTTCTACAAGCGTACCCTTCCACTTTGCATGTTGTATTACCTTCCACAAACCTTATCTTTCCCTTTCTACAAGAGTTGTCTTCCACTTTCCATATTGTATTACCTTCCACAAACCTTATCTTTCACTTTCTACAAGCGTTGTCTTCCACTTTCCATGTTGTATTACCTTCCACAAACCTTACCTTTCACTTTCTACAAGCGTTGTCTTCCACTTTCCCTGTTGTGTTACCTTCCACAAATCTTAACTTTTATTTTCTACAAGCGTTGTCTTCCACTTTCCATATTGTATTACCTTCCACAAATCGTATCTTTCACTTTCTACAAGCGTTGTCTTCCACTTTCCATGTTGTATTACCTTCCACATACCTTATCTTTCACTTTCTACAAGCGTTGTCTTCCACTTTCGATGTTGTAATACCTTCCACAAACCGTATCTTTCACTTTCTACAACCGTTGTCTTCCACTTTGCATGTTGAATTACCTTCCACAAACCGTATCTTTCACTTTCTACAAGAGTTGTCTTCCACTTTCCATATTGTATTACCTTCCACAAACCTTATCTTTCACTTTCTACAAGCGTTGTCTTCCACTTTCCATGTTGTATTACCTTCCACAAACCTTATCTATCACTTTCTACAAGCGTTGTCTTCCACTTTCCATATTGTATTATCTTCCACAAGCATTATCTTTCACTTTCTACAAGCGTTGTCTTCCACTTTCCATGTTGTATTACCTTCCACGAACCTTATCTTTCACTTTCTACAAGTGTTGTTTTCCACTTTCCACGTTGTATTACCTTCCACAAACCTTATCTTTCACTTTCTAGAAGAGTTGTCTTCCACTTTCCATGTTGTATTACCTACCACAAACCTTCTCTTTCACTTTCTACAAGCGTTGTCTTCCACTTTCCATGTTGTATTACCTTCCACAAACCGTATCTTTCACTTCCTACAAGCGTTGTCTTCCACTTTCTATGTTGTATTACCTTCCACAAACCTTATCTTTCACTTTCTACAAGCGTTGTCTTCCACTTTCCATATTGTATTACCTTCCACAAACCTTATCTTTCACTTTCTAGAAGCGTTGTCTTCCACTTTTCATGTTGTATTACCTTCTACAAACCTTATCTTTCACTTTCTACAAGCGTTGTCTTCCACTTTTCATGTTGTATTACCTTCCACAAACCTTATCTTTCACTTTCTCCTAGCGTTGTTTTCCACTTTCCATGTTGTATTACCTTCCACAAGCCTTGTCTTTCACTTTCTACAAGCGTTGTCTTCCACTTTCCATGTTGTATTACCTTCCACAAACCTTATCTTTCACTTTCTACAAGCGTTGTTTTCCACTTTCCATGTTGTATTACCTTCCACAAACCTTATCTTTCACTTTCTACAAGCGTTGTCTTCCACTTTCCATGTTGTATTACCTTCTACAAACCTTATCTTTCACTTTCTACAAGCGTTGTCTTCCACTCTCCATGTTGTATTACCTGCCACAAACCGTATCTTTCACTTTCTAGAAGCGTTGTCTTCCACCTTCCATGTTGTATTACCTTCTACAAACCGTATCTTTCACTTTCTACAAGCGTTGTCTTCCACTCTCCATGTTGTATTACCTTCCACAAACCTTATCTTTCACTTTCTACAAGCGTTGTCTTCCACTTTCCATGTTGTATTACCCTCCACAAACCTTATCTTTCACTTTCTACAAGCGTTGTCTTCCACTTTCCATGTTGTATTACCTTCCACAAACCTTATCTTTCACTTTCTACAAGCGTTGTCTTCCACTTTCCATATTGTATTACCTTCCACAAACCTTATCTTTCACTTTCTACAAGAGTTGTCTTCCACTTTCCATATTGTATTACCTTCCACAAACCTTATCTTTCACTTTCTACAAGCGTTGTCTTCCACTTTCTATGTTGTATTACCTTCCACAAACCTTATCTTTCACTTTCTACAAGCGTTGTCTTCCACTTTCCATGTTGTATTACCTTCCACAAACCTTATCTTTCACTTTCTACAAGCGTTGTCTTCCACTTTCCATGTTGTATTACCTTCCACAAACCTTATCTTTCACTTTCTACAAGCGTTGTCTTTCACTTTCCATGTTGTATTACCTTCCACAAACCTTATCTTTCACTTTCTACAAGCGTTGTCTTCCACTTTCCATATTGTATTACCTTCCACAAACCTTATCTTTCACTTTCTAGAAGCGTTGTCTTCCACCTTCCATGTTGTATTACCTTCTACAAACCGTATCTTTCACTTTCTACAAGCGTTGTCTTCCACTCTCCATGTTGTATTACCTTCCACAAACCTTATCTTTCACTTTCTACAAGCGTTGTCTTCCACTTTCCATGTTGTATTACCCTCCACAAACCTTATCTTTCACTTTCTACAAGCGTTGTCTTCCACTTTCCATGTTGTATTACCTTCCACAAACCTTATCTTTCACTTTCTACAAGCGTTGTCTTCCACTTTCCATATTGTATTACCTTCCACAAACCTTATCTTTCACTTTCTACAAGAGTTGTCTTCCACTTTCCATATTGTATTACCTTCCACAAACCTTATCTTTCACTTTCTACAAGCGTTGTCTTCCACTTTCCATGTTGTATTACCTTCCACAAACCTTATCTTTCACTTTCTACAAGCGTTGTCTTCCACTTTCCATGTTGTATTACCTTCCACAAACCTTATCTTTCACTTTCTACAAGCGTTGTCTTCCACTTTCCATATTGTATTACCTTCCACAAACCTTATCTTTCACTTTCTACAAACGTTGTCTTCCACTTTCCATGTTGTATTACCGTCTACAAACCTTATGTTTCACATTCTACAAGCGTTGTCTTCCACTTTCCATGTTGTATTACCTTCCACAAATCGTATCTTTCACTTTCTACAAGCGTTGTCTTCCACTTTCCATATTGTATTACCTTCCACAAATCGTATCTTTCACTTTCTACAAGCGTTGTCTTCCACTTTCCATGTTGTATTACATTCTACAAACCTTATCTTTCACTTTCTACAAGCGTTGTCTTACACTTTCCATGTTGTATTACCTTCTACAAACCTTATCTTTCACTTTCTACAAGCGTTGTCTTCCACTTTCCATGTTGTATTACCTTCCACAAATCGTATCTTTCACTTTCTACAAGCGTTGTCTTCCACTTTCCATATTGTATTACCTTCACAAATCGTATCTTTCACTTTCTAAAAGCGTTGTCTTCCACTTTCCATGTTGTAATACCTTCCACAACCTGTATCTTTCACTTTCTAGAAGCGTTCTCTTCCACTTTCCATGTTGTATTGCCTTCCACAAACCTTATGTTTCACTTTCTACAAGCGTTGTCTTCCACTTTCGATGTTGTATTACCTTCCACAAACCGTATCTTTCACTTTCTACAACCGTTGTCTTCCACTTTGCATGTTGAATTACCTTCCACAAACCGTATCTTTCACTTTCTACAAGAGTTGTCTTCCACTTTCCATATTGTATTACCTTCCACAAACCTTATCTTTCACTTTCTACAAGCGTTGTCTTCCACTTTCCATGTTGTATTACCTTCCACAAACCTTATCTATCACTTTCTACAAGCGTTGTCTTCCACTTTCCATATTGTATTATCTTCCACAAGCATTATCTTTCACTTTCTACAAGCGTTGTCTTCCACTTTCCATGTTGTATTACCTTCCACGAACCTTATCTTTCACTTTCTACAAGTGTTGTTTTCCACTTTCCACGTTGTATTACCTTCCACAAACCTTATCTTTCACTTTCTAGAAGAGTTGTCTTCCACTTTCCATGTTGTATTACCTACCACAAACCTTCTCTTTCACTTTCTACAAGCGTTGTCTTCCACTTTCCATGTTGTATTACCTTCCACAAACCGTATCTTTCACTTCCTACAAGCGTTGTCTTCCACTTTCCATGTTGTATTACCTTCCACAAACCTTATCTTTCACTTTCTACAAGCGTTGTCTTCCACTTTCCATATTGTATTACCTTCCACAAACCTTATCTTTCACTTTCTACAAGAGTTGTCTTCCACTTTCCATATTGTATTACCTTCCACAAACCTTATCTTTCACTTTCTACAAGCGTTGTCTTCCACTTTCTATGTTGTATTACCTTCCACAAACCTTATCTTTCACTTTCTACAAGCGTTGTCTTCCACTTTCCATGTTGTATTACCTACCACAAACCTTCTCTTTCACTTTCTACAAGCGTTGTCTTCCACTTTCCATGTTGTATTACCTTCCACAATCCGTATCTTTCACTTCCTACAAGCGTTGTCTTCCACTTTCCATGTTGTATTACCTTCCACAAACCTTATCTTTCACTTTCTACAAGCGTTGTCTTCCACTTTCCATATTGTATTACCTTCCACAAACCTTATCTTTCACTTTCTACAAGAGTTGTCTTCCACTTTCCATATTGTATTACCTTCCACAAACCTTATCTTTCACTTTCTACAAGCGTTGTCTTCCACTTTCTATGTTGTATTACCTTCCACAAACCTTATCTTTCACTTTCTACAAGCGTTGTCTTCCACTTTCCATGTTGTATTACCTTCCACAAACCTTATCTTTCACTTTCTACAAGCGTTGTCTTCCACTTTCCATGTTGTATTACCTTCCACAAACCTTATCTTTCACTTTCTACAAGCGTTGTCTTCCACTTTCCATGTTGTATTACCTTCCACAAACCTTATCTTTCACTTTCTACAAGCGTTGTCTTCCACTTTCCATATTGTATTACCTTCCACAAACCTTATCTTTCACTTTCTACAAACGTTGTCTTCCACTTTCCATGTTGTATTACCTTCTACAAACCTTATGTTTCACATTCTACAAGCGTTGTCTTCCACTTTCCATATTGTATTACCTTCCACAAACCTTATCTTTCACTTTCTACAAGCGTTGTCTTCCACTTTCCATGTTGTATTACCCTCCACAAACCTTATCTTTCACTTTCTACAAGCGTTGTCTTCCACTTTCCATGTTGTATTACCTTCCACAAACCTTATCTTTCACTTTCTACAAGCGTTGTCTTCCACTTTCCATATTGTATTACCTTCCACAAACCTTATCTTTCACTTTCTACAAGCGTTGTCTTCCACTTTCCATGTTGTATTACCTTCCACAAACCTTATCTTTCACTTTCTACAAGCGTTGTCTTCCACTTTCCATGTTGTATTACCTTCCACAAACCTTATCTTTCACTTTCTACAAGCGTTGTCTTCCACTTTCCATATTGTATTACCTTCCACAAACCTTATCTTTCACTTTCTACAAACGTTGTCTTCCACTTTCCATGTTGTATTACCGTCTACAAACCTTATGTTTCACATTCTACAAGCGTTGTCTTCCACTTTCCATGTTGTATTACCTTCCACAAATCGTATCTTTCACTTTCTACAAGCGTTGTCTTCCACTTTCCATATTGTATTACCTTCCACAAATCGTATCTTTCACTTTCTACAAGCGTTGTCTTCCACTTTCCATGTTGTATTACATTCTACAAACCTTATCTTTCACTTTCTACAAGCGTTGTCTTCCACTTTCCATGTTGTATTACATTCTACAAACCTTATCTTTCACTTTCTACAAGCGTTGTCTTCCACTTTCCATGTTGTATTACCTTCTACAAACCTTATCTTTCACTTTCTACAAGCGTTGTCTTCCACTTTCCATGTTGTATTACCTTCCACAAATCGTATCTTTCACTTTATACAAGCGTTGTCTTCCACTTTCCATATTGTATTACCTTCACAAATCGTATCTTTCACTTTCTACAAGCGTTGTCTTCCACTTTCCATGTTGTAATCCCTTCCACAACCTGTATCTTTCACTTTCTAGAAGCGTTCTCTTCCACTTTCCATGTTGTATTGCCTTCCACAAACCTTATGTTTCACTTTCTACAAGCGTTGTCTTCCACTTTCGATGTTGTATTACCTTCCACAAACCGTATCTTTCACTTTCTACAACCGTTGTCTTCCACTTTGCATGTTGAATTACCTTCCACAAACCGTATCTTTCACTTTCTACAAGAGTTGTCTTCCACTTTCCATATTGTATTACCTTCCACAAACCTTATCTTTCACTTTCTACAAGCGTTGTCTTCCACTTTCCATGTTGTATTACCTTCCACAAACCTTATCTATCACTTTCTACAAGCGTTGTCTTCCACTTTCCATATTGTATTATCTTCCACAAGCATTATCTTTCACTTTCTACAAGCGTTGTCTTCCACTTTCCATGTTGTATTACCTTCCACGAACCTTATCTTTCACTTTCTACAAGTGTTGTTTTCCACTTTCCACGTTGTATTACCTTCCACAAACCTTATCTTTCACTTTCTAGAAGAGTTGTCTTCCACTTTCCATGTTGTATTACCTACCACAAACCTTCTCTTTCACTTTCTACAAGCGTTGTCTTCCACTTTCCATGTTGTATTACCTTCCACAAACCGTATCTTTCACTTCCTACAAGCGTTGTCTTCCACTTTCTATGTTGTATTACCTTCCACAAACCTTATCTTTCACTTTCTACAAGCGTTGTCTTCCACTTTCCATATTGTATTACCTTCCACAAACCTTATCTTTCACTTTCTAGAAGCGTTGTCTTCCACTTTTCATGTTGTATTACCTTCTACAAACCTTATCTTTCACTTTCTACAAGCGTTGTCTTCCACTTTCCATGTTGTATTACCTTCCACAAACCTTATCTTTCACTTTCTCCTAGCGTTGTTTTCCACTTTCCATGTTGTATTACCTTCCACAAGCCTTGTCTTTCACTTTCTACAAGCGTTGTCTTCCACTTTCCATGTTGTATTACATTCCACAAACCTTATCTTTCACTTTCTACAAGCGTTGTTTTCCACTTTCCATGTTGTATTACCTTCCACAAACCTTATCTTTCACTTTCTACAAGCGTTGTCTTCCACTTTCCATGTTGTAATACCTTCTACAAACCTTATCTTTCACTTTCTACACGCGTTGTCTTCCACTCTCCATGTTGTATTACCTGCCACAAACCGTATCTTTCACTTTCTAGAAGCGTTGTCTTCCACCTTCCATGTTGTATTACCTTCTACAAACCGTATCTTTCACTTTCTACAAGCGTTGTCTTCCACTCTCCATGTTGTATTACCTTCCACAAACCTTATCTTTCACTTTCTACAAGCGTTGTCTTCCACTTTCCATGTTGTATTACCCTCCACAAACCTTATCTTTCACTTTCTACAAGCGTTGTCTTCCACTTTCCATGTTGTATTACCTTCCACAAACCTTATCTTTCACTTTCTACAAGCGTTGTCTTCCACTTTCCATATTGTACTACCTTCCACAAACCTTATCTTTCACTTTCTACAAGAGTTGTCTTCCACTTTCCATATTGTATTACCTTCCACAAACCTTATCTTTCACTTTCTACAAGCGTTGTCTTCCACTTTCTATGTTGTATTACCTTCCACAAACCGTATCTTTCACTTTCTACAAGCGTTGTCTTCCACTTTCCATGTTGTATTACCTTCACAAACCTTATCTTTCACTTTCTACAAGCGTTGTCTTCCACTTTCCATGTTGTATTACCTTCCACAAACCTTATCTTTCACTTTCTACAAGCGTTGTCTTCCACTTTCCATGTTGTATTACCTTCCACAAACCTTATCTTTCACTTTCTACAAGCGTTGTCTTCCACTTTCCATATTGTATTACCTTCCACAAACCTTATCTTTCACTTTCTACAAACGTTGTCTTCAACTTTCCATGTTGTATTACCTTCTACAAACCTTATGTTTCACATTCTACAAGCGTTGTCTTCCACTTTCCATATTGTATTACCTTCCACAAACCGTATCTTTCACTTTCTAGAAGCGTTGTCTTCCACCTTCCATGTTGTATTACCTTCTACAAACCGTATCTTTCACTTTCTACAAGCGTTGTCTTCCACTCTCCATGTTGTATTACCTTCCACAAACCTTATCTTTCACTTTCTACAAGCGTTGTCTTCCACTTTCCATGTTGTATTACCCTCCACAAACCTTATCTTTCACTTTCTACAAGTGTTGTCTTCCACTTTCCATGTTGTATTACCTTCCACAAACCTTATCTTTCACTTTCTACAAGCGTTGTCTTCCACTTTCCATATTGTATTACCTTCCACAAACCTTATCTTTCACTTTCTACAAGAGTTGTCTTCCACTTTCCATATTGTATTACCTTCCACAAACCTTATCTTTCACTTTCTACAAGCGTTGTCTTCCACTTTCCATGTTGTATTACCTTCCACAAACCTTATCTTTCACTTTCTACAAGCGTTGTCTTCCACTTTCCATGTTGTATTACCTTCCACAAACCTTATCTTTCACTTTCTACAAGCGTTGTCTTCCACTTTCCGTATTGTATTACCTTCCACAAACCTTATCTTTCACTTTCTACAAACGTTGTCTTCCACTTTCCATGTTGTATTACCGTCTACAAACCTTATGTTTCACATTCTACAAGCGTTGTCTTCCACTTTCCATGTTGTATTACCTTCCACAAACCTTATCTTTCACTTTCTACAAGCGTTGTCTTCCACTTTCCATGTTGTATTACCTTCCACAAATCGTATCTTTCACTTTCTACAAGCGTTGTCTTCCACTTTCCATGTTGTATTACCTTCCACAAACCTTATCTTTCACTTTCTACAAGCGTTGTCTTCCACTTTCCGTATTGTATTACCTTCCACAAACCTTATCTTTCACTTTCTACAAACGTTGTCTTCCACTTTCCATGTTGTATTACCGTCTACAAACCTTATGTTTCACATTCTACAAGCGTTGTCTTCCACTTTCCATGTTGTATTACCTTCCACAAATCGTATCTTTCACTTTCTACAAGCGTTGTCTTCCACTTTCCATATTGTATTACTTTCCACAAATCGTATCTTTCACTTTCTACAAGCGTTGTCTTCCACTTTCCATGTTGTATTACATTCTACAAACCTTATCTTTCACTTTCTACAAGCGTTGTCTTCCACTTTCCATGTTGTATTACCTTCTACAAACCTTATCTTTCACTTTCTACAAGCGTTGTCTTCCACTTTCCATGTTGTATTACCTTCCACAAATCGTATCTTTCACTTTCTACAAGCGTTGTCTTCCACTTTCCATATTGTATTACCTTCACAAATCGTATCTTTCACTTTCTACAAGCGTTGTCTTCCACTTTCCATGTTGTAATACCTTCCACAACCTGTATCTTTCACTTTCTAGAAGCGTTCTCTTCCACTTTCCATGTTGTATTGCCTTCCACAAACCTTATCTTTTACTTTCTACAAGCGTTGTCTTCCACTTTCCATGTTGTATTACCCTCCACAAACCTTATCTTTCACTTTCTACAAGTGTTGTTTTCCACTTTCCATGTTGTATTACCTTCCATAAACCTTATCTTTCACTTTCTACAAGCGTTGTTTCCTCTTTCCATGTTGTATTACCTTCCACAAACCTTATGTTTCACTTTCTACAAACGTTGTCTTCCACTTTCCATGTTGTATTACCTTCCACAAACCTTATCTTTCACTTTCTACAAGCGTTGTCTTCCACTTTCCATGTTGTATTACCTTCCACAAACCTTATCTTTCACTTTCTCCTAGCGTTGTTTTCCACTTTCCATGTTGTATTACCTTCCACAAGCCTTGTCTTTCACTTTCTACAAGCGTTGTCTTCCACTTTCCATGTTGTATTACATTCCACAAACCTTATCTTTCACTTTCTACAAGCGTTGTTTTCCACTTTCCATGTTGTATTACCTTCCACAAACCTTATCTTTCACTTTCTACAAGCGTTGTCTTCCACTTTCCATGTTGTAATACCTTCTACAAACCTTATCTTTCACTTTCTACACGCGTTGTCTTCCACTCTCCATGTTGTATTACCTGCCACAAACCGTATCTTTCACTTTCTAGAAGCGTTGTCTTCCACCTTCCATGTTGTATTACCTTCTACAAACCGTATCTTTCACTTTCTACAAGCGTTGTCTTCCACTCTCCATGTTGTATTACCTTCCACAAACCTTATCTTTCACTTTCTACAAGCGTTGTCTTCCACTTTCCATGTTGTATTACCCTCCACAAACCTTATCTTTCACTTTCTACAAGCGTTGTCTTCCACTTTCCATGTTGTATTACCTTCCACAAACCTTATCTTTCACTTTCTACAAGCGTTGTCTTCCACTTTCCATATTGTACTACCTTCCACAAACCTTATCTTTCACTTTCTACAAGAGTTGTCTTCCACTTTCCATATTGTATTACCTTCCACAAACCTTATCTTTCACTTTCTACAAGCGTTGTCTTCCACTTTCTATGTTGTATTACCTTCCACAAACCGTATCTTTCACTTTCTACAAGCGTTGTCTTCCACTTTCCATGTTGTATTACCTTCACAAACCTTATCTTTCACTTTCTACAAGCGTTGTCTTCCACTTTCCATGTTGTATTACCTTCCACAAACCTTATCTTTCACTTTCTACAAGCGTTGTCTTCCACTTTCCATGTTGTATTACCTTCCACAAACCTTATCTTTCACTTTCTACAAGCGTTGTCTTCCACTTTCCATATTGTATTACCTTCCACAAACCTTATCTTTCACTTTCTACAAACGTTGTCTTCAACTTTCCATGTTGTATTACCTTCTACAAACCTTATGTTTCACATTCTACAAGCGTTGTCTTCCACTTTCCATATTGTATTACCTTCCACAAACCGTATCTTTCACTTTCTAGAAGCGTTGTCTTCCACCTTCCATGTTGTATTACCTTCTACAAACCGTATCTTTCACTTTCTACAAGCGTTGTCTTCCACTCTCCATGTTGTATTACCTTCCACAAACCTTATCTTTCACTTTCTACAAGCGTTGTCTTCCACTTTCCATGTTGTATTACCCTCCACAAACCTTATCTTTCACTTTCTACAAGTGTTGTCTTCCACTTTCCATGTTGTATTACCTTCCACAAACCTTATCTTTCACTTTCTACAAGCGTTGTCTTCCACTTTCCATATTGTATTACCTTCCACAAACCTTATCTTTCACTTTCTACAAGAGTTGTCTTCCACTTTCCATATTGTATTACCTTCCACAAACCTTATCTTTCACTTTCTACAAGCGTTGTCTTCCACTTTCCATGTTGTATTACCTTCCACAAACCTTATCTTTCACTTTCTACAAGCGTTGTCTTCCACTTTCCATGTTGTATTACCTTCCACAAACCTTATCTTTCACTTTCTACAAGCGTTGTCTTCCACTTTCCGTATTGTATTACCTTCCACAAACCTTATCTTTCACTTTCTACAAACGTTGTCTTCCACTTTCCATGTTGTATTACCGTCTACAAACCTTATGTTTCACATTCTACAAGCGTTGTCTTCCACTTTCCATGTTGTATTACCTTCCACAAATCGTATCTTTCACTTTCTACAAGCGTTGTCTTCCACTTTCCATATTGTATTACTTTCCACAAATCGTATCTTTCACTTTCTACAAGCGTTGTCTTCCACTTTCCATGTTGTATTACATTCTACAAACCTTATCTTTCACTTTCTACAAGCGTTGTCTTCCACTTTCCATGTTGTATTACCTTCTACAAACCTTATCTTTCACTTTCTACAAGCGTTGTCTTCCACTTTCCATGTTGTATTACCTTCCACAAATCGTATCTTTCACTTTCTACAAGCGTTGTCTTCCACTTTCCATATTGTATTACCTTCACAAATCGTATCTTTCACTTTCTACAAGCGTTGTCTTCCACTTTCCATGTTGTAATACCTTCCACAACCTGTATCTTTCACTTTCTAGAAGCGTTCTCTTCCACTTTCCATGTTGTATTGCCTTCCACAAACCTTATCTTTTACTTTCTACAAGCGTTGTCTTCCACTTTCCATGTTGTATTACCCTCCACAAACCTTATCTTTCACTTTCTACAAGTGTTGTTTTCCACTTTCCATGTTGTATTACCTTCCATAAACCTTATCTTTCACTTTCTACAAGCGTTGTTTCCTCTTTCCATGTTGTATTACCTTCCACAAACCTTATGTTTCACTTTCTACAAACGTTGTCTTCCACTTTCCATGTTGTATTACCTTCCACAAACCTTATCTTTCACTTTCTACAAGCGTTGCTTCCACTTTCCATGTTGTATTACCTTCCACAACCCTTATCTTTCACTTTCTACAAGCGTTGTCTTCCACTTTCCATGTTGTATTACCTTCCACAAACCTTATCATTCACTTTCTACAAGCGTTGTCTTCCACTTTCCATATTGTATTACCTTCTACAAACCTTATCTTTCACTTTCCACAAGCGTTGTCTTCCACTTTCCATGTTGTATTACCTTCTACAAACCTTATGTTTCACTTTCTACAAGCGTTGTCTTCCACTTTCCATGTTGTATTACCTTCCACAAATCGTATCTTTCACTTTCTACAAGCGTTGTCTTCCACTTTCCATATTGTATTACCTTCCACAAATCGTATCTTTCACTTTCTACAAGCGTTGTCTTCCACTTTCCATGTTGTAATACCTTCCACAACCCGTATCTTTCACTTTCTAGAAGCGTTGTCTTCCACTTTCCATGTTGTATTACCTTCCACAAACCTTATCTTTTACTTTCTACAAGCGTTGTCTTCCACTTTCCATGTTGTATTACCGTCCACAAACCTTATCTTTCACTTTCTACAAGTGTTGTTTTCCACTTTCCATGTTGTATTACTTTCCACAAACCTTATCTTTCACTTTCTACAAGAGTTGTCTTCCACTTTCCATGTTGTATTACCTTCCACAAACCTTATCTTTCACTTTCTACAAGCGTTGCTTCCACTTTCCATGTTGTATTACCTTCCACAAACCTTATCTTTTACTTTCTACAAGCGTTGTCTTCCACTTTCTATGTTGTATTACCTTCCACAAACCTTATCTTTCACTTTCTACAAGCGTTGTCTTCCACTTTCCATGTTGTATTACCTTCCACAAATCGTATCTTTCACTTTCTACAAGCGTTGTCTTCCACTTTCCATATTGTATTACCTTCACAAATCGTATCTTTCACTTTCTACAAGCGTTGTCTTCCACTTTCCATGTTGTAATACCTTCCACAACCTGTATCTTTCACTTTCTAGAAGCGTTCTCTTCCACTTTCCATGTTGTATTGCCTTCCACAAACCTTATCTTTTACTTTCTACAAGCGTTGTCTTCCACTTTCCATGTTGTATTACCCTCCACAAACCTTATCTTTCACTTTCTACAAGTGTTGTTTTCCACTTTCCATGTTATATTACCTTCCATAAACCTTATCTTTCACTTTCTACAAGCGTTGTTTCCACTTTCCATGTTGTATTACCTTCCACAAACCTTATGTTTCACTTTCTACAAACGTTGTCTTCCACTTTCCATGTTGTATTACCTTCCACAAACCTTATCTTTCACTTTCTACAAGCGTTGCTTCCACTTTCCATGTTGTATTACCTTCCACAACCCTTATCTTTCACTTTCTACAAGCGTTGTCTTCCACTTTCCATGTTGTATTACCTTCCACAAACCTTATCATTCACTTTCTACAAGCGTTGTCTTCCACTTTCCATATTGTATTACCTTCTACAAACCTTATCTTTCACTTTCTACAAGCGTTGTCTTCCACTTTCCATGTTGTATTACCTTCTACAAACCTTATGTTTCACTTTCTACAAGCGTTGTCTTCCACTTTCCATGTTGTATTACCTTCCACAAATCGTATCTTTCACTTTCTACAAGCGTTGTCTTCCACTTTCCATATTGTATTACCTTCCACAAATCGTATCTTTCACTTTCTACAAGCGTTGTCTTCCACTTTCCATGTTGTAATACCTTCCACAACCCGTATCTTTCACTTTCTAGAAGCGTTGTCTTCCACTTTCCATGTTGTATTACCTTCCACAAACCTTATCTTTTACTTTCTACAAGCGTTGTCTTCCACTTTCCATGTTGTATTACCCTCCACAAACCTTATCTTTCACTTTCTACAAGCGTTGTTTTCCACTTTCCATGTTGTATTACTTTCCATAAACCTTATCTTTCACTTTCTACAAGCGTTGTTTCCACTTTCCATGTTGTATTACCTTCCACAAACCTTATGTTTCACTTTCTACAAACGTTGTCTTCCACTTTCCATGTTGTATTACCTTCCACAAACCTTATCTTTCACTTTCTACAAGCGTTGCTTCCACTTTCCATGTTGTATTACCTTCCACAACCCTTATCTTTCACTTTCTACAAGCGTTGTCTTCCACTTTCCATGTTGTATTACCTTCCACAAACCTTATCATTCACTTTCTACAAGCGTTGTCTTCCACTTTCCATATTGTATTACCTTCTACAAACCTTATCTTTCACTTTCTACAAGCGTTGTCTTCCACTTTCCATGTTGTATTACCTTCTACAAACCTTATGTTTCACTTTCTACAAGCGTTGTCTTCCACTTTCCATGTTGTATTACCTTCCACAAATCGTATCTTTCACTTTCTACAAGCGTTGTCTTCCACTTTCCATATTGTATTACCTTCCACAAATCGTATCTTTCACTTTCTACAAGCGTTGTCTTCCACTTTCCATGTTGTAATACCTTCCACAACCCGTATCTTTCACTTTCTAGAAGCGTTGTCTTCCACTTTCCATGTTGTATTACCTTCCACAAACCTTATCTTTTACTTTCTACAAGCGTTGTCTTCCACTTTCCATGTTGTATTACCGTCCACAAACCTTATCTTTCACTTTCTACAAGTGTTGTTTTCCACTTTCCATGTTGTATTACTTTCCACAAACCTTATCTTTCACTTTCTACAAGAGTTGTCTTCCACTTTCCATGTTGTATTACCTTCCACAAACCTTATCTTTCACTTTCTACAAGCGTTGCTTCCACTTTCCATGTTGTATTACCTTCCACAAACCTTATCTTTTACTTTCTACAAGCGTTGTCTTCCACTTTCTATGTTGTATTACCTTCCACAAACCTTATCTTTTACTTTCTACAAGCGTTGCTTCCACTTTCCATGTTGTATTACCTTCCACAAACCTTATATTTCACTTTCTACAAGCGTTGTCTTCCACTTTCCATGTTGTATTACCTTCCACAAATCTTATCTTTTACTTTCTACAAGCGTTGTCTTCCACTCTCCATGTTGTATTACCGTCCACAAACCTTATCTTTCACTTTCTACAAGTGTTGTTTTCCACTTTCCTTGTTGTATTACTTTCCACAAACCGTATCTTTCACTTTCTACAAGCGTTGTCTTCCACTTTCCATGTTGTATTACCTTCCACAAACCTTATTTTTCACTTCCTACAAGCGTTGTCTTCCACTTTCTATGTTGTATTACCTTCCACAAACCGTATCTTTCACTTTCTACAAGCGTTGTCTTCCACGTTCCATATTGTATTACCTTCCACAAACCTTATCTTTCACTTTCTAGAAGCGTTGTCTTCCACTTTCCATGTTGTATTACCTTCTACAAACCTTATCTTTCACTTTCTACAAGCGTTGTTTTCCACTTTCCATGTTGTATTACCTTCCACAAGCCTTGTCTTTCACTTTCTACAAGCGTTGTCTTCCACTTTCCATGTTGTATTACCTTCCACAAACTTTATCTTTCACTTTCTACAAGCGTTGTCTTCCACATTCCATGTTGTATTACCTTCTACAAACCTTGTCTTTCACTTTCTACAAGCGTTGTCTTCCACTCTCCATGTTGTATTACCTTCCACAAACCGTATCTTTCACTTTCTAGAAGCGTTGTCTTCCACCTTCCATGTTGTATTACCTTCTACAAACCGTATCTTTCACTTTCTACAAGCGTTGTCTTCCACTCTCCATGTTGTATTACCTTCCACAAACCTTATCTTTCCCTTTCTACAAGAGTTGTCTTCCACTTTCCATGTTGTATTACCCTCCACAAACCTTATCTTTCACTTTCTACAAGCGTTGTCTTCCACTTTCCATGTTGTATTACCTTCCACAAACCTTATCTTTCACTTTCTACAAGAGTTGTCTTCCACTTTCCATATTGTATTACCTTCCACAAACCTTATCTTTCACTTTCTACAAGCGTTGTCTTCCACTTTCCATGTTGTATTACCTTCCACAAATCTTATCTTTCACTTTCTACAAGCGTTGTCTTCCACTTTCCATGTTGTATTACCTTCTACAAGCCTTATCTTTCACTTTCTACAAGCGTTGTCTTCCACTTTCCATATTGTATTACCTTCCACAAACCTTATCTTTCACTTTCTACAAGCGTTGTCTTCCACTTTCCATATTGTATTACCTTCCACAAACATTATCTTTTACTTTCTACAAGTGTTGTCTTCCACTTTCCATATTGTATTACCTTCCACAAACCTTATCTTTCACTTTCTACAAGCGTTGTCTTCCACTTTCCATATTGTATTACCTTCCACAAACATTATCTTTTACTTTCTACAAGTGTTGTCTTCCACTTTCCATATTGTATTACCTTCCACTAACCTTATCTTTCACTTTCTACATGCGTTGTCTTCCACTTTCCATGTTGTATTACCTTCCACTAACCGTATCTTTCACTTTCTACAAGAGTTGTCTTCCACTTTGTATGTTGTATTCCCTTCCACAAACCTTATCTTTCCCTTTCTACAAGAGTTGTCTTCCACTTTCCATATTGTATTACCTTCCACAAACCTTATCTTTCACTTTCTACAAGCGTTGTCTTCCACTTTCCATGTTGTATTACCTTCCACAAATCGTATCTTTCACTTTCTACAAGCGTTGTCTTCCACTTTCCATATTGTATTACCTTCCACAAATCGTATCTTTCACTTTCTACAAGCGTTGTCTTCCACTTTCCATGTTGTAATACCTTCCACAACCCGTATCTTTCACTTTCTAGAAGCGTTGTCTTCCACTTTCCATGTTGTATTACCTTCCACAAACCTTATCTTTTACTTTCTACAAGCGTTGTCTTCCACTTTCCATGTTGTATTACCCTCCACAAACCTTATCTTTCACTTTCTACAAGTGTTGTTTTCCACTTTCCATGTTGTATTACTTTCCATAAACCTTATCTTTCACTTTCTACAAGCGTTGTTTCCACTTTCCATGTTGTATTACCTTCCACAAACCTTATGTTTCACTTTCTACAAACGTTGTCTTCCACTTTCCATGTTGTATTACCTTCCACAAACCTTATCTTTCACTTTCTACAAGCGTTGCTTCCACTTTCCATGTTGTATTACCTTCCACAACCCTTATCTTTCACTTTCTACAAGCGTTGTCTTCCACTTTCCATGTTGTATTACCTTCCACAAACCTTATCATTCACTTTCTACAAGCGTTGTCTTCCACTTTCCATATTGTATTACCTTCTACAAACCTTATCTTTCACTTTCTACAAGCGTTGTCTTCCACTTTCCATGTTGTATTACCTTCTACAAACCTTATGTTTCACTTTCTACAAGCGTTGTCTTCCACTTTCCATGTTGTATTACCTTCCACAAATCGTATCTTTCACTTTCTACAAGCGTTGTCTTCCACTTTCCATATTGTATTACCTTCCACAAATCGTATCTTTCACTTTCTACAAGCGTTGTCTTCCACTTTCCATGTTGTAATACCTTCCACAACCCGTATCTTTCACTTTCTAGAAGCGTTGTCTTCCACTTTCCATGTTGTATTACCTTCCACAAACCTTATCTTTTACTTTCTACAAGCGTTGTCTTCCACTTTCCATGTTGTATTACCGTCCACAAACCTTATCTTTCACTTTCTACAAGTGTTGTTTTCCACTTTCCATGTTGTATTACTTTCCACAAACCTTATCTTTCACTTTCTACAAGAGTTGTCTTCCACTTTCCATGTTGTATTACCTTCCACAAACCTTATCTTTCACTTTCTACAAGCGTTGCTTCCACTTTCCATGTTGTATTACCTTCCACAAACCTTATCTTTTACTTTCTACAAGCGTTGTCTTCCACTTTCTATGTTGTATTACCTTCCACAAACCTTATCTTTTACTTTCTACAAGCGTTGCTTCCACTTTCCATGTTGTATTACCTTCCACAAACCTTATATTTCACTTTCTACAAGCGTTGTCTTCCACTTTCCATGTTGTATTACCTTCCACAAATCTTATCTTTCACTTTCTACAAGCGTTGTCTTCCACTTTCCATGTTGTATTACCTTCTACAAGCCTTATCTTTCACTTTCTACAAGCGTTGTCTTCCACTTTCCATATTGTATTACCTTCCACAAACCTTATCTTTCACTTTCTACAAGCGTTGTCTTCCACTTTCCATATTGTATTACCTTCCACAAACATTATCTTTTACTTTCTACAAGTGTTGTCTTCCACTTTCCATATTGTATTACCTTCCACAAACCTTATCTTTCACTTTCTACAAGCGTTGTCTTCCACTTTCCATATTGTATTACCTTCCACAAACATTATCTTTTACTTTCTACAAGTGTTGTCTTCCACTTTCCATATTGTATTACCTTCCACTAACCTTATCTTTCACTTTCTACATGCGTTGTCTTCCACTTTCCATGTTGTATTACCTTCCACTAACCGTATCTTTCACTTTCTACAAGAGTTGTCTTCCACTTTGTATGTTGTATTCCCTTCCACAAACCTTATCTTTCCCTTTCTACAAGAGTTGTCTTCCACTTTCCATATTGTATTACCTTCCACAAACCTTATCTTTCACTTTCTACAAGCGTTGTCTTCCACTTTCCATGTTGTATTACCTTCCACAAATCGTATCTTTCACTTTCTACAAGCGTTGTCTTCCACTTTCCATATTGTATTACCTTCCACAAATCGTATCTTTCACTTTCTACAAGCGTTGTCTTCCACTTTCCATGTTGTAATACCTTCCACAACCCGTATCTTTCACTTTCTAGAAGCGTTGTCTTCCACTTTCCATGTTGTATTACCTTCCACAAACCTTATCTTTTACTTTCTACAAGCGTTGTCTTCCACTTTCCATGTTGTATTACCCTCCACAAACCTTATCTTTCACTTTCTACAAGTGTTGTTTTCCACTTTCCATGTTGTATTACTTTCCATAAACCTTATCTTTCACTTTCTACAAGCGTTGTTTCCACTTTCCATGTTGTATTACCTTCCACAAACCTTATGTTTCACTTTCTACAAACGTTGTCTTCCACTTTCCATGTTGTATTACCTTCCACAAACCTTATCTTTCACTTTCTACAAGCGTTGCTTCCACTTTCCATGTTGTATTACCTTCCACAACCCTTATCTTTCACTTTCTACAAGCGTTGTCTTCCACTTTCCATGTTGTATTACCTTCCACAAACCTTATCATTCACTTTCTACAAGCGTTGTCTTCCACTTTCCATATTGTATTACCTTCTACAAACCTTATCTTTCACTTTCTACAAGCGTTGTCTTCCACTTTCCATGTTGTATTACCTTCTACAAACCTTATGTTTCACTTTCTACAAGCGTTGTCTTCCACTTTCCATGTTGTATTACCTTCCACAAATCGTATCTTTCACTTTCTACAAGCGTTGTCTTCCACTTTCCATATTGTATTACCTTCCACAAATCGTATCTTTCACTTTCTACAAGCGTTGTCTTCCACTTTCCATGTTGTAATACCTTCCACAACCCGTATCTTTCACTTTCTAGAAGCGTTGTCTTCCACTTTCCATGTTGTATTACCTTCCACAAACCTTATCTTTTACTTTCTACAAGCGTTGTCTTCCACTTTCCATGTTGTATTACCGTCCACAAACCTTATCTTTCACTTTCTACAAGTGTTGTTTTCCACTTTCCATGTTGTATTACTTTCCACAAACCTTATCTTTCACTTTCTACAAGAGTTGTCTTCCACTTTCCATGTTGTATTACCTTCCACAAACCTTATCTTTCACTTTCTACAAGCGTTGCTTCCACTTTCCATGTTGTATTACCTTCCACAAACCTTATCTTTTACTTTCTACAAGCGTTGTCTTCCACTTTCTATGTTGTATTACCTTCCACAAACCTTATCTTTTACTTTCTACAAGCGTTGCTTCCACTTTCCATGTTGTATTACCTTCCACAAACCTTATATTTCACTTTCTACAAGCGTTGTCTTCCACTTTCCATGTTGTATTACCTTCCACAAATCTTATCTTTTACTTTCTACAAGCGTTGTCTTCCACTCTCCATGTTGTATTACCGTCCACAAACCTTATCTTTCACTTTCTACAAGTGTTGTTTTCCACTTTCCTTGTTGTATTACTTTCCACAAACCGTATCTTTCACTTTCTACAAGCGTTGTCTTCCACTTTCCATGTTGTATTACCTTCCACAAACCTTATTTTTCACTTCCTACAAGCGTTGTCTTCCACTTTCTATGTTGTATTACCTTCCACAAACCGTATCTTTCACTTTCTACAAGCGTTGTCTTCCACGTTCCATATTGTATTACCTTCCACAAACCTTATCTTTCACTTTCTAGAAGCGTTGTCTTCCACTTTCCATGTTGTATTACCTTCTACAAACCTTATCTTTCACTTTCTACAAGCGTTGTTTTCCACTTTCCATGTTGTATTACCTTCCACAAGCCTTGTCTTTCACTTTCTACAAGCGTTGTCTTCCACTTTCCATGTTGTATTACCTTCCACAAACTTTATCTTTCACTTTCTACAAGCGTTGTCTTCCACATTCCATGTTGTATTACCTTCTACAAACCTTGTCTTTCACTTTCTACAAGCGTTGTCTTCCACTCTCCATGTTGTATTACCTTCCACAAACCGTATCTTTCACTTTCTAGAAGCGTTGTCTTCCACCTTCCATGTTGTATTACCTTCTACAAACCGTATCTTTCACTTTCTACAAGCGTTGTCTTCCACTCTCCATGTTGTATTACCTTCCACAAACCTTATCTTTCCCTTTCTACAAGAGTTGTCTTCCACTTTCCATGTTGTATTACCCTCCACAAACCTTATCTTTCACTTTCTACAAGCGTTGTCTTCCACTTTCCATGTTGTATTACCTTCCACAAACCTTATCTTTCACTTTCTACAAGAGTTGTCTTCCACTTTCCATATTGTATTACCTTCCACAAACCTTATCTTTCACTTTCTACAAGCGTTGTCTTCCACTTTCCATGTTGTATTACCTTCCACAAATCTTATCTTTCACTTTCTACAAGCGTTGTCTTCCACTTTCCATGTTGTATTACCTTCTACAAACCTTATCTTTCACTTTCTACAAGCGTTGTCTTCCACTTTCCATGTTGTATTACCTTCCACAAGCCTTATCTTTCACTTTCTACAAGCGTTGTCTTCCACTTTCCATATTGTATTACCTTCCACAAACCTTATCTTTCACTTTCTACAAGCGTTGTCTTCCACTTTCCATATTGTATTACCTTCCACAAACATTATCTTTTACTTTCTACAAGTGTTGTCTTCCACTTTCCATATTGTATTACCTTCCACTAACCTTATCTTTCACTTTCTACATGCGTTGTCTTCCACTTTCCATGTTGTATTACCTTCCACTAACCGTATCTTTCACTTTCTACAAGAGTTGTCTTCCACTTTGTATGTTGTATTCCCTTCCACAAACCTTATCTTTCCCTTTCTACAAGAGTTGTCTTCCACTTTCCATATTGTATTACCTTCCACAAACCTTATCTTTCACTTTCTACAAGCGTTGTCTTCCACTTTCCATGTTGTATTACCTTCCACAAACCTTATCTTTCACTTTCTACAAGCGTTGTCTTCCACTTCCCATATTGTATTACCTTCCACAAACATTATCTTTCACTTTCTACAAGCGTTGTCTTCCACTTTCCATGTTGCATTACCTTGCACAAACCTTATCTTTCACTTTCTACAAGCGTTGTCTTCCACTTTCCATATTGTATTACCTTCCACAAATCGTATCTTTCACTTTCTACAAGCGTTGTCTTCCACTTTCCATGTTGTATTACCTTCCACAATCCTTATCTTTCACTTTCTACAAGCGTTGTCTTCCACTTTCCATGTTGTATTACCTTCCACAAACCGTATCTTTCACTTTCTACAAGCGTTGTCTTCCACTTTGCATGTTGTATTACCTTCCACAAACCGTATCTTTCACTTTCTACAAGAGTTGTCTTCCACTTTCCATATTGTATTACCTTCCACAAACCTTATCTTTCACTTTCTACAAGCGTTGTCTTCCACTTTCCATGTTGTATTACCTTCCACAAACCTTATCTTTCACTTTCTACAAGCGTTGTCTTCCACTTTCCATATTGTATTACCTTCCACAAGCATTATCTTTCACTTTCTACAAGCGTTGTCTTCCACTTTCCATGTTGTATTACCTTCCACAAACCTTATCTTTCACTTTCTACAAGCGTTGTCTTACACTTTCCATGTTGTATTACCTTCCACAAATCTTATCTTTTACTTTCTACAAGCGTTGTCTTCCACTTTCCATATTGTATTACCTTCCACAAATCGTATCTTTCACCTTCTACAAGCGTTGTCTTCCACTTTCCATGTTGTATTACCCTCCACAAACCTTATCTTTCACTTTCTACAAGCGTTGTCTTCCACTTTCCATGTTGTATTACCTTCCACAAACCTTATCTTTCACTTTCTACAAGCGTTGTCTTCCACTTTCCATGTTGTATTACCTTCCACAAACCTTATCTTTCACTTTCTACAAGCGTTGTCTTCCACTTTCCATGTTGTATTACCCTCCACAAACCTTATCTTTCACTTTCTACAAGCGTTGTCTTCCACTTTCCATGTTGTATTTCCTTCTACAAACCTTATCTTTCACTTTCTACAAGCGTTGTTTTCCACTTTCCATGTTGTATTACCTTCCACAAATCGTATCTTTCACTTTCTACAAGAGTTGTCTTCCACCTTCCATATTGTATTACCTTCCACAAACCTTATCTTTCACTTTCTACATGCGTTGTCTTCCACTTTCCATGTTGTATTACCTTCCACAAACCTTATCTTTCACTTTCTACAAGCGTTGTCTTCCACTTTCCATGTTGTATTACCTTCCACAAATCTTATCTTTCACTTTCTACAAGCGTTGTCTTCCACTTTCCATGTTGTATTACCTTCTACAAACCTTATCTTTCACTTTCTACAAGCGTTGTCTTCCACTTTCCATGTTGTATTACCTTCCACAAGCCTTATCTTTCACTTTCTACAAGCGTTGTCTTCCACTTTCCATATTGTATTACCTTCCACAAACCTTATCTTTCACTTTCTACAAGCGTTGTCTTCCACTTTCCATATTGTATTACCTTCCACAAACATTATCTTTTACTTTCTACAAGTGTTGTCTTCCACTTTCCATATTGTATTACCTTCCACTAACCTTATCTTTCACTTTCTACATGCGTTGTCTTCCACTTTCCATGTTGTATTACCTTCCACTAACCGTATCTTTCACTTTCTACAAGCGTTGTCTTCCACTTTGTATGTTGTATTCCCTTCCACAAACCTTATCTTTCCCTTTCTACAAGAGTTGTCTTCCACTTTCCATATTGTATTACCTTCCACAAACCTTATCTTTCACTTTCTACAAGCGTTGTCTTCCACTTTCCATGTTGTATTACCTTCCACAAACCTTATCTTTCACTTTCTACAAGCGTTGTCTTCCACTTCCCATATTGTATTACCTTCCACAAACATTATCTTTCACTTTCTACAAGCGTTGTCTTCCACTTTCCATGTTGCATTACCTTGCACAAACCTTATCTTTCACTTTCTACAAGCGTTGTCTTCCACTTTCCATATTGTATTACCTTCCACAAATCGTATCTTTCACTTTCTACAAGCGTTGTCTTCCACTTTCCATGTTGTATTACCTTCCACAATCCTTATCTTTCACTTTCTACAAGCGTTGTCTTCCACTTTCCATGTTGTATTACCTTCCACAAACCGTATCTTTCACTTTCTACAAGCGTTGTCTTCCACTTTGCATGTTGTATTACCTTCCACAAACCGTATCTTTCACTTTCTACAAGAGTTGTCTTCCACTTTCCATATTGTATTACCTTCCACAAACCTTATCTTTCACTTTCTACAAGCGTTGTCTTCCACTTTCCATGTTGTATTACCTTCCACAAACCTTATCTTTCACTTTCTACAAGCGTTGTCTTCCACTTTCCATATTGTATTACCTTCCACAAGCATTATCTTTCACTTTCTACAAGCGTTGTCTTCCACTTTCCATGTTGTATTACCTTCCACAAACCTTATCTTTCACTTTCTACAAGCGTTGTCTTACACTTTCCATGTTGTATTACCTTCCACAAATCTTATCTTTTACTTTCTACAAGCGTTGTCTTCCACTTTCCATATTGTATTACCTTCCACAAATCGTATCTTTCACCTTCTACAAGCGTTGTCTTCCACTTTCCATGTTGTATTACCCTCCACAAACCTTATCTTTCACTTTCTACAAGCGTTGTCTTCCACTTTCCATGTTGTATTACCTTCCACAAACCTTATCTTTCACTTTCTACAAGCGTTGTCTTCCACTTTCCATGTTGTATTACCTTCCACAAACCTTATCTTTCACTTTCTACAAGCGTTGTCTTCCACTTTCCATGTTGTATTACCCTCCACAAACCTTATCTTTCACTTTCTACAAGCGTTGTCTTCCACTTTCCATGTTGTATTTCCTTCTACAAACCTTATCTTTCACTTTCTACAAGCGTTGTTTTCCACTTTCCATGTTGTATTACCTTCCACAAATCGTATCTTTCACTTTCTACAAGTGTTGTTTTCCACTTTCCATGTTGTATTACTTTCCACAAATCGTATCTTTCACTTTCTACAAGCGTTGTCTTCCACTTTCCATGTTGTAATACCTTCCACAACCTGTATCTTTCACTTTCTAGAAGCGTTCTCTTCCACTTTCCATGTTGTATTGCCTTCCACAAACCTTATCTTTTACTTTCTACAAGCGTTGTCTTCCACTTTCCATGTTTTATTACCCTCCACAAACCTTATCTTTCACTTTCTACAAGTGTTGTTTTCCACTTTCCATGTTGTATTACCTTCCATAAACCTTATCTTTCACGTTCTACAAGCGTTGCTTCCACTTTCCATGTTGTATTACCTTCCACAAACCTTATCTTTCACTTTCTACAAGCGTTGTCTTCCACTTTACATGTTGTATTACCTTCCACAAACCTTATCTTTCACTTTCTACAAGCGTTGTCTTCCACTTTCCATGTTGTATTACCCTCCACAAACCTTATCTTTCACTTTCTACAAGCGTTGTCTTCCACTTTCCATGTTGTATTTCCTTCTACAAACCTTATCTTTCACTTTCTACAAGCGTTGTTTTCCACTTTCCATGTTGTATTACCTTCCACAAATCGTATCTTTCACTTTCTACAAGAGTTGTCTTCCACCTTCCATATTGTATTACCTTCCACAAACCTTATCTTTCACTTTCTACATGCGTTGTCTTCCACTTTCCATGTTGTATTACCTTCCACAAACCTTATCTTTCACTTTCTACAAGCGTTGTCTTCCACTTTCCATGTTGTATTACCTTCCACAAATCTTATCTTTCACTTTCTACAAGCGTTGTCTTCCACTTTCCATGTTGTATTACCTTCTACAAACCTTATCTTTCACTTTCTACAAGCGTTGTCTTCCACTTTCCATGTTGTATTACCTTCCACAAGCCTTATCTTTCACTTTCTACAAGCGTTGTCTTCCACTTTCCATATTGTATTACCTTCCACAAACCTTATCTTTCACTTTCTACAAGCGTTGTCTTCCACTTTCCATATTGTATTACCTTCCACAAACATTATCTTTTACTTTCTACAAGTGTTGTCTTCCACTTTCCATATTGTATTACCTTCCACTAACCTTATCTTTCACTTTCTACATGCGTTGTCTTCCACTTTCCATGTTGTATTACCTTCCACTAACCGTATCTTTCACTTTCTACAAGCGTTGTCTTCCACTTTGTATGTTGTATTCCCTTCCACAAACCTTATCTTTCCCTTTCTACAAGAGTTGTCTTCCACTTTCCATATTGTATTACCTTCCACAAACCTTATCTTTCACTTTCTACAAGCGTTGTCTTCCACTTTCCATGTTGTATTACCTTCCACAAACCTTATCTTTCACTTTCTACAAGCGTTGTCTTCCACTTCCCATATTGTATTACCTTCCACAAACATTATCTTTCACTTTCTACAAGCGTTGTCTTCCACTTTCCATGTTGCATTACCTTGCACAAACCTTATCTTTCACTTTCTACAAGCGTTGTCTTCCACTTTCCATATTGTATTACCTTCCACAAATCGTATCTTTCACTTTCTACAAGCGTTGTCTTCCACTTTCCATGTTGTATTACCTTCCACAATCCTTATCTTTCACTTTCTACAAGCGTTGTCTTCCACTTTCCATGTTGTATTACCTTCCACAAACCGTATCTTTCACTTTCTACAAGCGTTGTCTTCCACTTTGCATGTTGTATTACCTTCCACAAACCGTATCTTTCACTTTCTACAAGAGTTGTCTTCCACTTTCCATATTGTATTACCTTCCACAAACCTTATCTTTCACTTTCTACAAGCGTTGTCTTCCACTTTCCATGTTGTATTACCTTCCACAAACCTTATCTTTCACTTTCTACAAGCGTTGTCTTCCACTTTCCATATTGTATTACCTTCCACAAGCATTATCTTTCACTTTCTACAAGCGTTGTCTTCCACTTTCCATGTTGTATTACCTTCCACAAACCTTATCTTTCACTTTCTACAAGCGTTGTCTTACACTTTCCATGTTGTATTACCTTCCACAAATCTTATCTTTTACTTTCTACAAGCGTTGTCTTCCACTTTCCATATTGTATTACCTTCCACAAATCGTATCTTTCACCTTCTACAAGCGTTGTCTTCCACTTTCCATGTTGTATTACCCTCCACAAACCTTATCTTTCACTTTCTACAAGCGTTGTCTTCCACTTTCCATGTTGTATTACCTTCCACAAACCTTATCTTTCACTTTCTACAAGCGTTGTCTTCCACTTTCCATGTTGTATTACCTTCCACAAACCTTATCTTTCACTTTCTACAAGCGTTGTCTTCCACTTTCCATGTTGTATTACCCTCCACAAACCTTATCTTTCACTTTCTACAAGCGTTGTCTTCCACTTTCCATGTTGTATTTCCTTCTACAAACCTTATCTTTCACTTTCTACAAGCGTTGTTTTCCACTTTCCATGTTGTATTACCTTCCACAAATCGTATCTTTCACTTTCTACAAGTGTTGTTTTCCACTTTCCATGTTGTATTACTTTCCACAAATCGTATCTTTCACTTTCTACAAGCGTTGTCTTCCACTTTCCATGTTGTAATACCTTCCACAACCTGTATCTTTCACTTTCTAGAAGCGTTCTCTTCCACTTTCCATGTTGTATTGCCTTCCACAAACCTTATCTTTTACTTTCTACAAGCGTTGTCTTCCACTTTCCATGTTTTATTACCCTCCACAAACCTTATCTTTCACTTTCTACAAGTGTTGTTTTCCACTTTCCATGTTGTATTACCTTCCATAAACCTTATCTTTCACGTTCTACAAGCGTTGCTTCCACTTTCCATGTTGTATTACCTTCCACAAACCTTATCTTTCACTTTCTACAAGCGTTGTCTTCCACTTTCCATGTTGTATTACCTTCCACAAACCTTATCATTCACTTTCTAGAAGCGTTGTCTTCCACTTTCCATGTTGTATTACCTTCCACAAACCTTATATTTTACTTTCTACAAGCGTTGTCTTCCACTTTCCATGTTGTATTACCGTCCACAAACCTTATCTTTCACTTTCTACAAGCGTTGTCTTCCACTTTCCATGTTGTATTACCTTCCACAAACCTTATCTTTCACTTTCTACAAGCGTTGCTTCCACTTTCCATGTTGTATTACCTTCCACAAACCTTATCTTTTACTTTCTACAAGCGTTGTCTTCCACTTTCCATGTTGTATTACCGTCCACAAACCTTATCTTTCACTTTCTACAAGCGTTGTCTTCCACTTTCTATGTTGTATTACCTTCCACAAACCGTATCTTTCACTTTCTACAAGCGTTGTCTTCCACTTTCCATGTTGTATTACCTTCCACAAACCTTATCTTTCACCTCCTACAAGCGTTGTCTTCCACTTTCCATGTTGTATTACCTTCCACAAACCTTATCTTTCACTTCCTACAAGCGTTGTCTTCCACTTTCTATGTTGTATTACCTTCCACAAACCTTATCTTTCACTTTCTACAAGCGTTGTCTTCCACTCTCCATGTTGTATTACCGTCCACAAACCTTATCTTTCACTTTCTACAAGTGTTGTTTTCCACTTTCCATGTTGTATTACTTTCCACAAACCGTATCTTTCACTTTCTACAAGCGTTGTCTTCCACTTTCCATGTTGTATTACCTTCCACAAACCTTATCTTTCACTTCCTACAAGCGTTGTCTTCCACTTTCTATGTTGTATTACCTTCCACAAATCTTATCTTTCACTTCCTACAAGCGTTGTCTTCCACTTTCCATATTGTATTACCTTCCACAAACCTTATCTTTCACTTTCTAGAAGCGTTGTCTTCCACTTTCCATGTTGTATTTCCTTCTACAAACCTTATCTTTCACTTTCTACAAGCGTTGTTTTCCACTTTCCATGTTGTATTACCTTCCACAAGCCTTGTCTTTCACTTTCTACAAGCGTTGTCTTCCACTTTCCATGTTGTATTACCTTCCACAAACTTTATCTTTCACTTTCTACAACCGTTGTTTTCCACTTTCCATGTTGTATTACCTTCCACAAACCTTATCTTTCACTTTCTACAAGCGTTGTCTTCCACATTCCATGTTGTATTACTTTCTACAAACCTTGTCTTTCACTTTCTACAAGCGTTGTCTTCCACTCTCCATGTTGTATTACCTTCCACAAACCTTATCTTTCACTTTCTAGAAGCGTTGTCTTCCACCTTCCATGTTGTATTACCTTCTACAAACCGTATCTTTCACTTTCTACAAGCGTTGTCTTCCACTCTCCATGTTGTATTACCTTCCACAAACCTTATCTTTCCCTTTCTACAAGAGTTGTCTTCCACTTTCCATGTTGTATTACCTTCCACAAATCTTATCTTTCACTTTCTACAAGCGTTGTCTTCCACTTTCCATGTTGTATTACCTTCCACAAACCTTATCTTTCACTTTCTACAAGCGTTGTCTTCCACTTTCCATGTTGTATTACCGTCCACAAACCTTATCTTTCACTTTCTACAAGCGTTGTCTTCCACTTTCCATGTTGTATTACCTTCCACAAACCTTATCTTTCACTTTCTACAAGCGTTGTCTTCCACTTTGCATGTTGTATTACCTTCCACAAACCTTAATTTGTACTTTCTACAAGTGTTGTCCTCCACTTTCCATATTGTATTACCTTCCACAAACCTTATCTTTCACTTTCTACAAGCGTTGTCTTCCACTTTCCATGTTGTATTGCCTTCCACTAACCGTATCTTTCACTTTCTACAAGCGTTGTCTTCCACTTTGCATGTTGTATTACCTTCCACAAACCTTATCTTTCCCTTTCTACAAGAGTTGTCTTCCACCTTCCATATTGTATTACCTTCCACAAACCTTATCTTTCACTTTCTACATGCGTTGTCTTCCACTTTCCATGTTGTATTACCTTCCACTAACCGTATCTTTCACTTTCTACAAGCGTTGTCTTCCACTTTGCATGTTGTATTACCTTCCACAAACCTTATCTTTCCCTTTCTACAAGAGTTGTCTTCCACTTTCCATATTGTATTACCTTCCACAAACCTTATCTTTCACTTTCTACAAGCGTTGTCTTCCACTTTCCATGTTGTATTACCTTCCACAAACCTTATCTTTCCCTTTCTACAAGAGTTGTCTTCCACTTTCCATGTTGTATTACCTTCCACAAATCTTATCTTTCACTTTCTACAAGCGTTGTCTTCCACTTTCCATGTTGTATTACCTTCCACAAACCTTATCTTTCACTTTCTACAAGCGTTGTCTTCCACTTTCCATGTTGTATTACCGTCCACAAACCTTATCTTTCACTTTCTACAAGCGTTGTCTTCCACTTTCCATGTTGTATTACCTTCCACAAACCTTATCTTTCACTTTCTACAAGCGTTGTCTTCCACTTTGCATGTTGTATTACCTTCCACAAACCTTAATTTGTACTTTCTACAAGTGTTGTCCTCCACTTTCCATATTGTATTACCTTCCACAAACCTTATCTTTCACTTTCTACAAGCGTTGTCTTCCACTTTCCATGTTGTATTGCCTTCCACTAACCGTATCTTTCACTTTCTACAAGCGTTGTCTTCCACTTTGCATGTTGTATTACCTTCCACAAACCTTATCTTTCCCTTTCTACAAGAGTTGTCTTCCACCTTCCATATTGTATTACCTTCCACAAACCTTATCTTTCACTTTCTACATGCGTTGTCTTCCACTTTCCATGTTGTATTACCTTCCACTAACCGTATCTTTCACTTTCTACAAGCGTTGTCTTCCACTTTGCATGTTGTATTACCTTCCACAAACCTTATCTTTCCCTTTCTACAAGAGTTGTCTTCCACTTTCCATATTGTATTACCTTCCACAAACCTTATCTTTCACTTTCTACAAGCGTTGTCTTCCACTTTCCATGTTGTATTACCTTCCACAAACCTTATCTTTCACTTTCTACAAGCGTTGTCTTCCACTTCCCATATTGTATTACCTTCCACAAACATTATCTTTCACTTTCTACAAGCGTTGTCTTCCACTTTCCATGTTGCATTACCTTCCACAAACCTTATCTTTCACTTTCTACAAGCGTTGTCTTCCACTTTCCATGTTGTGTTACCTTCCACAAATCTTATCTTTTACTTTCTACAAGCGTTGTCTTCCACTTTCCATATTGTATTACCTTCCACAAATCGTATCTTTCACTTTCTACAAGCGTTGTCTTCCACTTTCCATGTTGTATTACCTTCCATAAACCTTATCTTTCACTTTCTACAAGCGTTGTCTTCCACTTTCCATGTTGTATTACCTTCCACAAACCGTATCTTTCACTTTCTACAAGCGTTGTCTTCCACTTTGCATGTTGTATTACCTTCCACAAACCGTATCTTTCACTTTCTACAAGAGTTGTCTTCCACTTTCCATATTGTATTACCTTCCACAAACCTTATCTTTCACTTTCTACAAGCGTTGTCTTCCACTTTCCATGTTGTATTACCCTCCACAAACCTTATCTTTCACTTTCTACAAGCGTTGTCTTCCACTTTCCATGTTGTATTTCCTTCTACAAACCTTATCTTTCACTTTCTATAAGCGTTGTTTTCCACTTTCCATGTTGTATTACCTTCCACAAATCGTATCTTTCACTTTCTACAAGCGTTGTCTTCCACTTTCCATGTTGTAATACCTTCCACAACCTGTATCTTTCACTTTCTAGAAGCGTTCTCTTCCACTTTCCATGTTGTATTGCCTTCCACAAACCTTATCTTTTACTTTCTACAAGCGTTGTCTTCCACTTTCCATGTTGTATTACCCTCCACAAACCTTATCTTTCACTTTCTACAAGTGTTGTTTTCCACTTTCCATGTTGTATTACCTTCCATAAACCTTATCTTTCACGTTCTACAAGCGTTGCTTCCACTTTCCATGTTGTATTACCTTCCACAAACCTTATCTTTCACTTTCTACAAGCGTTGTCTTCCACTTTCCATGTTGTATTACCTTCCACAAACCTTATCATTCACTTTCTACAAGCGTTGTCTTCCACTTTCCATATTGTATTACCTTCCACAAACCTTATCTTTCACTTTCTACAAGCGTTGTCTTCCACTTTCCATGTTGTATTACCTTCTACAAACCTTATCTTTCACTTTCTACAAGCGTTGTCTTCCACTTTCCATATTGTATTACCTTCCACAAATCGTATCTTTCACTTTCTACAAGCGTTGTCTTCCACTTTCCATGTTGTAATACCTTCCACAACCCGTATCTTTCACTTTCTAGAAGCGTTGTCTTCCACTTTCCATGTTGTATTACCTTCCACAAACCTTATCTTTTACTTTCTACAAGCGTTGTCTTCCACTTTCCATGTTGTATTACCGTCCACAAACATTATCTTTCACTTTCTACAAGCGTTGTCTTCCACTTTCCATGTTGTATTACCTTCCACAAACCTTATCTTTCACTTTCTACAAGCGTTGCTTCCACTTTCCATGTTGTATTACCTTCCACAAACCTTATCTTTTACTTTCTACAAGCGTTGTCTTCCACTTTCCATGTTGTATTACCGTCCACAAACCTTATCTTTCACTTTCTACAAGCGTTGTCTTCCACTTTCTATGTTGTATTACCTTCCACAAACCGTATCTTTCACTTTCTACAAGCGTTGTCTTCCACTTTCCATGTTGTATTACCTTCCACAAACCTTATCTTTCACCTCCTACAAGCGTTGTCTTCCACTTTCCATGTTGTATTACCTTCCACAAACCTTATCTTTCACTTCCTACAAGCGTTGTCTTCCACTTTCTATGTTGTATTACCTTCCACAAACCTTATCTTTCACTTTCTACAAGCGTTGTCTTCCACTCTCCATGTTGTATTACCGTCCACAAACCGTATCTTTCACTTTCTACAAGTGTTGTTTTCCACTTTCCATGTTGTATTACTTTCCACAAACCGTATCTTTCACTTTCTACAAGCGTTGTCTTCCACTTTCCATGTTGTATTACCTTCCACAAACCTTATCTTTCACTTCCTACAAGCGTTGTCTTCCACTTTCTATGTTGTATTACCTTCCACAAATCTTATCTTTCACTTCCTACAAGCGTTGTCTTCCACTTTCCATATTGTATTACCTTCCACAAACCTTATCTTTCACTTTCTAGAAGGGTTGTCTTCCACTTTCCATGTTGTATTTCCTTCTACAAACCTTATCTTTCACTTTCTACAAGCGTTGTTTTCCACTTTCCATGTTGTATTACCTTCCACAAGCCTTGTCTTTCACTTTCTACAAGCGTTGTCTTCCACTTTCCATGTTGTATTACCTTCCACAAACTTTATCTTTCACTTTCTACAAGCGTTGTTTTCCACTTTCCATGTTGTATTACCTTCCACAAACCTTATCTTTCACTTTCTACAAGCGTTGTCTTCCACATTCCATGTTGTATTACTTTCTACAAACCTTGTCTTTCACTTTCTACAAGCGTTGTCTTCCACTCTCCATGTTGTATTACCTTCCACAAACCTTATCTTTCACTTTCTAGAAGCGTTGTCTTCCACCTTCCATGTTGTATTACCTTCTACAAACCGTATCTTTCACTTTCTACAAGCGTTGTCTTCCACTCTCCATGTTGTATTACCTTCCACAAACCTTATCTTTCCCTTTCTACAAGAGTTGTCTTCCACTTTCCATGTTGTATTACCTTCCACAAATCTTATCTTTCACTTTCTACAAGCGTTGTCTTCCACTTTCCATGTTGTATTACCTTCCACAAACCTTATCTTTCACTTTCTACAAGCGTTGTCTTCCACTTTCCATGTTGTATTACCGTCCACAAACCTTATCTTTCACTTTCTACAAGCGTTGTCTTCCACTTTCCATGTTGTATTACCTTCCACAAACCTTATCTTTCACTTTCTACAAGCGTTGTCTTCCACTTTGCATGTTGTATTACCTTCCACAAACCTTAATTTGTACTTTCTACAAGTGTTGTCCTCCACTTTCCATATTGTATTACCTTCCACAAACCTTATCTTTCACTTTCTACAAGCGTTCTCTTCCACTTTCCATGTTGTATTGCCTTCCACTAACCGTATCTTTCACTTTCTACAAGCGTTGTCTTCCACTTTGCATGTTGTATTACCTTCCACAAACCTTATCTTTCCCTTTCTACAAGAGTTGTCTTCCACCTTCCATATTGTATTACCTTCCACAAACCTTATCTTTCACGTTCTACATGCGTTGTCTTCCACTTTCCATGTTGTATTACCTTCCACTAACCGTATCTTTCACTTTCTACAAGCGTTGTCTTCCACTTTGCATGTTGTATTACCTTCCACAAACCTTATCTTTCCCTTTCTACAAGAGTTGTCTTCCACTTTCCATATTGTATTACCTTCCACAAACCTTATCTTTCACTTTCTACAAGCGTTGTCTTCCACTTTCCATGTTGTATTACCTTCCACAAACCTTATCTTTCACTTTCTACAAGCGTTGTCTTCCACTTCCCATATTGTATTACCTTCCACAAACATTATCTTTCACTTTCTACAAGCGTTGTCTTCCACTTTCCATGTTGCATTACCTTCCACAAACCTTATCTTTCACTTTCTACAAGCGTTGTCTTCCACTTTCCATGTTGTGTTACCTTCCACAAATCTTATCTTTTACTTTCTACAAGCGTTGTCTTCCACTTTCCATATTGTATTACCTTCCACAAATCGTATCTTTCACTTTCTACAAGCGTTGTCTTCCACTTTCCATGTTGTATTACCTTCCATAAACCTTATCTTTCACTTTCTACAAGCGTTGTCTTCCACTTTCCATGTTGTATTACCTTCCACAAACCGTATCTTTCACTTTCTACAAGCGTTGTCTTCCACTTTGCATGTTGTATTACCTTCCACAAACCGTATCTTTCACTTTCTACAAGAGTTGTCTTCCACTTTCCATATTGTATTACCTTCCACAAACCTTATCTTTCACTTTCTACAAGCGTTGTCTTCCACTTTCCATGTTGTATTACCTTCCACAAGCCTTATCTTTCACTTTCTACAAGCGTTGTCTTCCACTTTCCATATTGTATTACCTTCCACAAGCATTATCTTTCACTTTCTACAAGCGTTGTCTTCCACTTTCCATGTTGTATTACCTTCCACAAACCTTATCTTTCACTTTCTACAAGCGTTGTCTTACACTTTCCATGTTGTATTACCTTCCACAAATCTTATCTTTTACTTTCTACAAGCGTTGTCTTCCACTTTCCATATTGTATTACCTTCCACAAATCGTATCTTTCACTTTCTACAAGCGTTGTCTTCCACTTTCCATGTTGTATTACCTTCCACAAACCTTATCTTTCACTTTCTACAAGCCTTGTCTTCCACTTTCCATGTTGTATTACCTTCCACAAACCTTATCTTTCACTTTCTACAAGCGTTGTCTTCCACTTTCCATGTTGTATTACCTTCTACAAACCTTATCTTTCACTTTCTACAAGCGTTGTCCTTTGACAACTTTTTGAGAGCACATGTTAGATGTTACATGCTTTTTAAGAGTAAATTTCACTAAGTATTTATAATTTTGTAACCCCACATGTCACATAGTGACCTGCGGGCACTTCAATAAACTTGAAACTTGAATTATAGCACCCAATGGACCGGCCTACTTTTAGCCATGCCCCACCAATCTCAATCTAAGCTCCACCCACATCACGTCCGTACTGGGATCGATCGATCTCAGAATTGCCTGACGATCAATTTCCAGAAAACTGTACATGTAAGTTGTTGAATATTTTGAAATTAATTTGACTGGGCGCTGTTGCTGTCTATGTCAGCAACAGCAGCCAGTCAAATGAGTTTCAAAATATTCAACAGCATGTTTATTAAATAGCAAATACATACAATTCTTACAACGTGTCCGACTATTACGTGTTAAAACAGGCGATATCGAATCATTCATGACAGCATACACGCCACAGTTGATTATGGCGTCATATGGATAAACTGGAAAGATTTACATCGCCAAGTGATGGGGAAGATCTGGA
>JAVVLW010004570.1:0-10616 GCA_034401795.1 Chaetoderma sp. LZ-2023a
ACGACACGACGATGTTGATATATCAGTTTGCATTCACGCTGCTGGAAGATAGTCCTGGACTGGACAGCGCTGCTACCTGGTGGAGAGCGAGATGAAATGCTGATCGTAGCGCTACCTGGAAGACAGTGACAGAAAATGCTGACGGTATCGCTACCTGAAAATTTTTTAGGGAATAGGTTGCGTTCACATAGGGAAGCAATAGCCGTATATTGGAAGATAAACCGTCGATTTTGTGGGATTAAATTTCGAAATAAATGACGTATTTATTCCGGTACAAGAGCGAGTCGAATGAGAGCGCTAGCCGATATACCTGCTATTTACCGAAATAGTGGTTGTATGAGAACACGGCCTTAAAATCTGATATCTAAGGAGTCAAATTTGATTTTTACTCGCGTCGGTCTGGTCCTGATACTTTGAACCTAAAATCTCATTTACGATACGAACCTCATATGTAATCAATCATTTCTGATGAGGCGTGTGGTCAATTACAATTTACGTTTCCAGTTTTAGCTATGCCCCGCCCATTTCTAGCTAAGCTCCCCCACACCTCACTCGTGTTGGGATCGATCGATCTCTGACCTCCATGACTATCAATTTCCATAAATCTATACAGGTAAGCTGTTAAATATTTTGAAACTAATATGACTGGGTGCTGTTGCTTCCAGTGGCAGCAACAGCGCCCAGCCAAATTAGTTTCAAAATATTCAACTGAATGCTTATTTGATGGTACAAGACATACAATTCGTACAGCGTCTCGGACTATTAAGCGTTAAACACAGCCTATATCGAGTCATTCATGACGTCATGATTATGACGTCATCACATACGCCACTTAGTCGATTATGATGTCATATGACGTCATGTGATGGATGGATATACTTGGAAAGGTCCATTGGTTTCGTATATATCACGAATTACTATCGCATTGCGTGTGCCGTAACATCAGAATGATGTTACTAACATTTCCTGATGACATATTTGACCATCTACCACACTAACACCGTATGTGATCAATCATTTTGACTTGTCATGTGGTTACTTGCAATTGGTTTTGCATTAAATGCACACCATTATCATCACGTTCGCTTCACAGTGACAACCCGAGATGGCATCCAGTCCTGGTTCTATGACTCCAGAACGGATCATGAGTACACTTTTCGCGCAATGTTTAGGAATCAATTAAATTTTATCATGCAAAGATAATTTTTGAAATTATTTTAGAACAGAATATCAATAGGTTGTAAGTATGAATTTACAGTTAGTTGCTAATGGTTGATCTGCCACACACGCATTGACGTTATAATAAACCAGAATGCACCCGAGGGAGATGCTGACTCAGCATTGTATTAGCAATGCATTTAGTGACCAACAGAGACCTAGATATTTGATCGGTTGACCGCACACTAACAATAATCCTGAACTGTCGTAATATGAAGGTGTCTGCTAAATCTGATGTTTCAGCCTTCTTGCTTTCCAGCGTTATGGAGAAAAATGTGTACACCGCTATGCACTTCGTGACCCATGGCCTAGATATTGGGTACTTTGTTCTGAAACTCAGAGAACGTCTAGCCACTCATAATATCAATGGATTTCCCAGATTTTGTGAAATGTGAAATGTGACTTGCGTTCCCGATTTATGGCGAAAGTTGTGAATTCCGGTATGCACTAAGTGACCCCGTGACCTCGATTATTGACCCTTCGCCTCCAAACTACAGCGAGAGAGAGAGAGAGAGAGATAGAGAGAGAGAGAGAGTGAGAGAGAGAGCGAGAGAGAGGGGGAGGGGGGGAGGAAGGTAGAGAGAGAGAGAGAAAGAGAGAGAGAGAGGGAGACAGGGAGGGAGAGAGAGAGAGAGGGGGGGGGGGGTGTGGAGAAAGGGAGAAGGGGTTGGGGGTTGGAGAGAAGTAGAAACTAGAATCTGGAGATGTTTAGAAGAGCTAGAAGTGAGGTTACGCATGCCTGTACTCCCGAGATGTTGTGGGTTTAATGGCGTCGATTGCTGGTAGAATGTGGATGGTGTAGTGTACCTGGCATTAGTCGAAGTGGTTCGTGTCTCGTATGAATTGGCATACAAGCGTTGAGATTGAAAGATTGTGTTGCAGAGTTAGAAGCCGGAGCCCAGCCACACAAGAAAAAGACCAGATAAAGAAACATAGACCAGAGACTCATAACGCTGAAGACACAGCTTGCCAACAACACTAAGACAGCCATTGAATATGCTGATGCGGCATCATATTTGTTAAATATTTAATGTATTAAATGTATACTATTATATTTCTATATATTCGATGTATTTAATAACATTTGTAGTTATAACAAGATATTTTTTACTTGTCCATCCACCCATCCATTCATCCGGCGAGTCAGTCGTCATCATCCATAAATCCACCCAGCCAGCCATCAGTTTTTAGATATTCCAGCATAAAATCATCTAGCGAAGTCCAGTGATAAATCATCTAGCGATGTCCAGTGATAAATCATCTAGCGACGTCCAGTGCTAAATCATCTAGCGACGTCCAGTGATAAATCATCTAGCGAAGTCCAGTGATAAATCATCTAGCGACGTCCATTGATAAATCATCTAGCGACGTCCTGTGATAAATCATCTAGTGACGTCCATTGATAAATCATCTAGCGACGTCCAGTGCTAAATCATCTAGCGACGTCCAGTGATAAATCATCTAGCGAAGTCCAGTGCTAAATCATCTAGCGACGTCCAGTGATAAATCATCTAGCGACGTCCTGTGATAAATCATCTAGCGACGTACAGTGATAAATCATCTAGCGACGTCCAGTGATAAATCATCTAGCGGCACAAGCGTGTATAACATAAGGCTGTATTCTATCTCTAGATCTTTTGTTTAGGCAACAATAGGCAGGGTCATAATTATAATCCTCCTGAATAGATAGATATAGATAGATAGATAGATAGATAGATAGATATTTATTTGCCACAATAGGCCATAGGCCCTTGAGTGTAACAACTCAAATATATATATTCATGGAAAACCCATACAATAATTAATACAGAGGGTTAGTAATAATTTATGATTTAAAGTACATTGATAATTTACCTGTAACAAGCCACCAGCCCACATATGAATAGTAATCGCCCCTAAATACTCCCAACCCCTCCCCTGATCAACCGGCGAAAATGCTCAATTCAATGTTGAATATTTTGAAACTAGTTTGACTGTTTACTTTCTCCTAGTACCATTTTCAGGTGTACGAATTGTATTGTAAATAAATTCTGCAGCTTAATAACTGTTGAATATTTGAGTCTGAATTGAAACTAATTTGACTGTGGAAATTGATCGATTTACTTTCTCCTAGTGATATTTTCAAATGGACGAATTGTATGTCATTGAAAAATTTGCAGTTTAATGACTGTTGAATATTTTGAATAGAAACGTTCGCATTTCGCCTACGTGAATTTCGGGTAGGCGAAATGCGAAATGTGCCAGTCGCTAAGACACCGCTGAATTTGTTGATTTTACCCACTTGCCTTCCGAATTTATGGCTAAAATATATATTTCAGGATGTACTAAATGACCCCGTGACCTTGACCTTTTGACAACAGACTACAACATTTTCTCACGACTTATAATCTTAGTGGATGTGCCGAACATTCTTATTCTAAATATACCTGTGTTCCAGATTTATGGTTAGTAATGCGTATTTCCGGATGCACAAAGTGACCCCGTGACCTCGATCTTTGACCTTTTGACCCAAATTTTGTGATTCTAACTTATAGGATTCCTGAGATATCGCTCGGATAAGCACACGCATGCACGCGCGCACGCACGCACGCACGCACACGCACGCACACACACACACACACACACACACACACACACATATATATATACAGGCGGACGGCAGACACCGTAATACTCACACCGGCCTTCGGCGGTATGAGTAATTACGTGACATACATTTTGATGTCACAACCATATTTTACATGAAATACTCCGTCAGGAACCTGGGATAGTCCGTAAGGTGTACGGCTTTACTATTTAATAAACATGCTGCCTGTGGCAGCAACAACGCCTAGTCCGATTAGTTTCAAAATATTGACCGTGTTAGATGCATAGTTAACATGAAATTGTGGTTCTGGGAATTCAGGATATAAAGTATATGAATCGATCGCAATACGCCAATTCATGGGCGGAGCTTAGCTAGAGATGTGCGGGCAATAACTAAAAGTGGATTCATCCTTATATTTCATAGCGTTGCTAGTTCTCTTACATGATAAACACAAATAGGGGGACATGATATGTCAATCAATTATCTGATATCAAAATCAAAATATGTGACATGTTAGCCTATAACATAACTCCGTCACGAAAGTGTATGAATTGGAGATATTTGGTGAAATTGCAATTTAATAAACATTCAGTTACATATTTTGAAACTAATTTTACTGAAAGCAGTTGCCACAACAAGTATTGTTACCTTGAGATTTAGATTACGGAAATTCTGGTTTGAAAGTTCAAATAGATACCAACACAGATATAAAGTGGGATAATGTTAGCTAGAAATGGGCGGGGCATAGATAAAATGGATCCATCTTTCTCAGGTACAGTCTCACCAGCTTCCTCCAACAAAAATTGTACAAATGATATATTTACTTGATGAATCGGATAAAAGGTGAATCTAATTTCTCACTTAAGCATATGACGTCATAAAGAATTATGTCACAAGCAGGCTGACGTCACAATCAAAATGCGTAATAAATGGCGTAGCTAAGTCTGTCTTACGTGTATAGTTTTCTGGAAATTGACAGGGTGTTCAGGGTTCGATCGATCCTAACACAGACAAAGCGTAGGCGGTGCTTAGCTAGAGAAGGGAGGGGCATAGCTAAAAGGGGATTCATCCATTACGAATATGCTTGAACACTGGACCAATAAAATCAATGTAAAATCTCTTAGACAACATCGCGGTATCGGTTATGCAACTGATGAAGTCAGTGATCCATTGCCGGGCAGCTAGACGTATTATCATCGCCAATACTTCTAGAAGTAACTTCGCATATGACATCTGTAATTGATGGCCTGTCAAACCAAACTGTTTCCTGTGGTGTAAGCTGTGGGCAAGCTGACCAGGACATGAAGAGTCACGAGATAATATACAATTGCATATATGCCAGTAACAGCTGGTTTTACTGAAATTAAATGTTTCCTGGCTGCAAGCAACCAGATACTAATTTCAATGAGCAAAATCTTAAGAGCTTCTGAATATTTTGAAAACAATTTGACTGAAACTTGTTGGTGGCTAAGCCACCTTCGTCTTTCAGTCAAATCGTTTTCAAAATAATTAGCAAATCCATATGTATAACCCTTGAAATATGTCGTCTGTAAAAACTCAGCAGCCAGACAGTCAGTGCATGGAATGACGTAGGAGGAGTAAATAATTAATAATTTATATAAATAATTATTTTGTTCTATGACTTTTTTATTCTTTCATAAGTTGCCGTGATACTTTGATATTCTTGGTCAATTGTAGGAGACTTAATATCTTGCTTCACGTTTTTTATCTTTATTGATATTGTACTTGATTGTGTTACGTATTGTGATGAATTGGCTAGGGTCTGAATACTGCAATTTATTTTCAAGAGTGCAAATACTATTAACGCGGTAGCGCAGCAACCATAGCTTTATTAGGCCCAGAACTCGCCAAAATGGGTGTTTCTGTTATGTGGGCAGAATATGGCAGCACGGTTGTCGAGACATTGAGGCGAGCTATTCTTGATCCATACACATAAGGCGGATATGAATATGTCCAAGCTATTGCTATTTTAGAGAAAATGATGAATCAATGAATGGACATGCGGGCGGGCAGACATGCGAGCGGAGGGCATGCGGGTGTGTGCGTGGTTTGATGGGCAGGTTGATGGGAGAGCGGGCGTCTGGACGGGTGGGCGGACGAGCGTGCGGGTAGGCGCATTGGTGGGCGGTGGATTGGCAGGTGGGCGGATGGACTGACAGAGGATGGGAACGAATGGACGAGCGGATGTACGGACGGGCGGACAGAATAGAGCAAGCAATAGTTGAGACATAGACACATTTCGATCTATATATTTTAGGACATCTAGGTGATTATCCTTGTCCTTAGGCATATCTGCAAGCTGAAGGCCACATTAGGATAGAATAAGATCACGTGTCGGGGAAAACATAAATCAGTAGATACAGTAAATGCATGAGCAGTGTGTTTAACCCTTTAAAACCCAAATTTGTTCAAGAAAACTTCAATTTTCTCATAGAAAATGTCCATTTGCAAATCGGGAGAAAACTATTTTGGAAGATTTACGACTGGAATGACTGGTTAGTTTATCGAGCCAGTCATTCCAGTGGCACATTTTCAAAAAATAGATATCAGTTGACCTGCAAAGGGACATTTATGAAGACCACTGCAGAAGCCGTTTATTGGCTGATACAAGTGTTAAAGTGTGAAATTATTCTCATCGTTCTTATTCATTCCTGTTAACGGAACTATATCGAAAGTTGGATACTGGTGCCAACGCTGCTCTGGTGGTCTCCGTGCGACTGTTGCGCTCATCGCGGTGTCTTCGAGGACAGGTTTGCAGAATGTGCAATGGCGTCTGTTCCTCGGTAGCGTCTACCGTGAGCAAATATTGCTACACACTCATCAACGTTAACAGCTTTTCACAAAAGACACAATTTCTGCAGATGATCATATTTGTGGTCGGGTGACGGGAGCGACTGGCCAATCCGGAACCGGTAACCCACCTCCTGGGACGCGCTACGGCCGCCCTATAAATGGCTATACCCTAAGCACTCACGACGGCAAACTGTCTAAGATACAATTTGCCCCCTCTACGCATGTAACAACCCTCCCCGCCCATCCACGCAAAAGACAGGGTTTCTTTCACATAACGGGACACGGTCATGCTATACGCGACCGATGAAAGGGTGGACAGTTATTCATGTACATAATCTTTGCACCGTTTCTTCCTCGTAACGGCCATGATCACAAAAGTTTCCAAAAATGTTTGGTACTTCTGGAAAGCCTGAAGTACTTGTTGTAAGTAAGATTTCTACCGCTTATTGTTCTCGTTCTGGAAAGAAAGTAAGACTTTCTGCCACCGCCAAAAGCAAGCACTCCAGCTTATTCTATTCTAGCTGTGCCATTCGCTATACTCGGCCACGTCGTGAGACAAACTAATCTTCTCCACGCCGCCTCTTCGTGACTGCTTATTAGCTAGCAAGCCTGTGAACCTACACCCGTTATAGCAAGTTCTGCATGCCCGTCTTATGGTGATCTCTGGCCGCCCATGATTAACCTACTGCGTGATATTGTGCCTTGGGAATATACCTACCAAGGCTGGCTAAAACCCAACTACGCCCGCAATAGCAAAACTTAGACACCTCACGTTTGCGGGACTTTTTCTACCGTAACTGTGACTGTTTCTACGGCGCCTAGGAATTCAACTGTACACGATTAAGACCTTAAATATATGCACTAATCCAGTTCTTATTTTCGTCTCTTACATAATCTTCAGAGATACCACATTAAGCACCTTTGTCCTTCTTAGCCATAACTTACGGACGCCTATCAGTAGAGATGGAGCGAGCTTGGCGCCTGCTGAAAGTAGTTGCTGTGTCAGAGCAACAAATTAATTTGCATCATTATCACCTTTTTCCTTTGATCTTTGCCGCCTTTGTGTAAAGGTGTGAAAAACAGGCACCCATCCCCCCCCCCCCCCCATTACGATTGGATGCTAGATGTTGAGGGTGACCATAAGCCCCGCCCCTCCTTAAGTCACGTGCCAGCTGTCATCCAATGCAGTGAGCTTAATGGTAAGTATCGTAATGATTGACAAGGGTTAATGACCTGGTAATTAAGGATGATTGACAGGTTACATGTCTGGACTCGTTCGATCGTGAAGCCCCGCCCTCTTGTTAAGTGCCTCCAGACATTCAATGAGGCGAGCTTAAGGGTAATTAGCATAATGCTGATTGACGAGGGTTAATGGGTGTAATTAAGGATGATCTCTTGGAGCCATGCCAACCGTTCAAAGGTTAATGTATTACGTACTTTTTATCTGATGCCCGCTCCGTCCTTGAGGCTATCACCAAAGGTAAGCTGCCACAACTTGAAGAAGCACTACAAACCATCAAATGCTTTCGGATAGCGCTGCAGTGGATCCCCTCACACTGTGGAGTCCAAGGAAATGAGGAAGCAGACACGATGGCAAAGGTGGGTGCAGAAGAGAATCAGACAGAAAACATGGTTACCCATACAGAGATGAAGACTATCATCAAGTCACTCTATAGAACACCTCAATCAGAAGATGCCTACCATCATCTCTCGAGGCCAGAGCAAGTGACCATTTTTCGTCTCAGAACTGGACACAACAGACTAAACCAACACATGTACAGGCGGTTCCACCTTACGACATCGCCCACTTGTCCTTGTGGAGAAGCAGAACAGACCACAGAGCACATACTTCAATGTTGCAGTACGTATCAGCTGCTGAGGGAAGTGATCTGGCCTTTGTCAACCTCTTTTCTTGAAAAGCTGTATGGGCCTGTGGAAGAACTGCAGAAAACCACAGATTTCATCTTGGGAACGGCTCTCCAAGTGTGATACCAGTGATCGAAAAGAAGAAGAAGACGTGATGAGGGATGACCAGGTTACGTGTACTGACACGTGTTTTCCTGGGAACACATTCGATGACGAAGCCCCGCCCCCTCGTTAAACCACGGGTCTCCAGGTATCCATTGAGGCGAGCTTAAGGGTAATTAGCGCAATGACATGTGGCAAGCGTTAATCGATAGTCGTTAGAGCATAAAAGCAGCGTTTTTAAAATCTGATCCCTTAAGTGTTAACGATTTTGATTTTTGTTTAAACGGTTTGTTCAACGTTTATTATAAGTATGAATACAGGCTATTTTGTGGGTTGTGACGTGCCTGTAGCGCTCGGTAACAATGTACATGTACGCATTATGAAATGTAATGACGAATTTGTGGTAGACATACGCAAGTTTAGTGTTGGTAGTATTTACCCCAACAAGCGAGGAGTGTTTATGTATGGTAATATGTTTCGAAAGTTCGCTGCTATGATGCCTGCATTTAAAGAAGCAGTGCTTAGAGCTACGTGTTCCGACAGAGTAGAGCAGATTAATTACATATATGAATTAGAACCTAATTAGAGATCACTATCAGCACTAAATATCCGCACATCAGGCTAACTTGGTACTTTACTCCACCAGGTCAAACCGAGCAGAAACCATTGTTCATGAGTGTAACATTCCCTAACAATTCGTGGAGAATTCTGAATGAGAACTTGCGTGAAATTCTCGGAGATATAACGAACTCTATGCTTGTGTAAGTGTTTTATACCCGAAAAAAAATAAACCGAAGATTGCTATTACATTTCTAACCAGGCTTAGTGTGGCCTTGCATTATTGATAAAGACTATACACCCCATCAGCGATATATAGATAAAAACACTCAATGGTTGACACGATGCTCTCCAAAAATTACAGCCATCAGCTATTAAGCATTAGAGTAATGTCTGATTCGTGCCGCTCAGATAATGGTCAGAGGCAAATAGGCATATGCAGTAACTGGCCTTCGCTCTCCATCTCTAGAGTGAGCTTAAAGTTAATGGTTGACGAAGACGTTTGGTTTGAAATAGTCAGAACTCCGAGCAGCGATGTAAACGTTAACCCAAAGTTAACATCGGCCGGTTTATACATTACTACTACGTCTGAAGAACTTAAACTACAGACAGTTTTAGATGGTGACACAGTAAAGAGTAAGGATTACATATTCTCGAGAGTCTGCATGACTCAATTGCTGGGATTAACGTCTAAGCAACTGTGTAACATTGTCGATGTAAACGAGGCTGATGCTGAAATAGATAGAGCCATTCAGACACTTCTCGAGCACGTATCCCCAGAGACTGTCGGAGAGTTAGATTATGCTATTCAACAAGCGTCTACGGTTGTAGAGGAAGAAATTTCATCAGGATTCGAACCTGTACCTGGTACATTGGATTCTACTGATGTATAGGATTACCAAGAAGATGAGTGTTTTATATCGCCCGACTCGCCCACCACTGTAGAAACATGCGTTCAACAGACAGCTACGCAGGACACCTCCGATACGTGTCATCGAGATATAAATGAATGTGAATATCTGAGTTTTGACTGTGAAATCATTCCACAATCTACCAGAGCCAATGCTACAGCTATCTTCGCAAATTTGTTGAATTTAGCAATCCGTTGACTAGCGATTCTTGACTGTTACGGGTGGCAGCATGACAGACCATCTCAATGAGAACATCAGTGTATGAGAATCGATTATTTCTTAAGACCTATTGACAATCTAGAATTACATTACTTAAATGCATTAGAATGCGTACGTAAAAGCTCTTTCTTTTGGGCATTGTCTACAGATCCGGACTAATATTGGAATGTATGCAAGTTATACAAAGCCTGTAAGACTGTATGGCTGAACGATGTACTCCGCGCGGCTTATAAACATAAATAATATATTGAATCTAATGGTATTTTTATAACGTGTGTGGCTATCAATCTGCTTATTTATAAACTCTATTATAATTTCAACAGCATAGAAACCTATAGGTA
>JAVVLW010004571.1:0-25000 GCA_034401795.1 Chaetoderma sp. LZ-2023a
TTTCTAGTCATTGGATGTAGAGAGGAAATTCTGCAGCTTTACATCGAACCTCTGAATTCACCGGCTCTACTAGTAAATTATTAGTCTGACTAAATTAATCAAAATTTTATCATTAGTGTCTGCAGAAATTTTCTGTTTCTTCTGCTTCTGCTTAGGTTGAACTTTAGGCCTCAAGGGTTTATAAGAATGTAGCAGAATCATCGAAGGCTTCGCTAATGTAAACCAACTTTTTGGATACAATATGGATGACAAGCCGACTTCCCATTCCCCATGGAATATTAAAGGCATTTGAAGATGCGTTCTGAATTCTGAAATCTTACTATCAGAATAGTATGCCATGCTACTGTTACTCGGTAGCATACTGTAAAACTGCTCCATGTTTCTAGCTATTCTTTCTAAAACGGTGACAGAGTCAATCACTCAACTTTGGGTGTTTTTATACTTGACGCAGGTAATATATATCGCAAACACCTGGACGCTAATGCTATCCAAACCCTTTATCTCCATTTTGAATGCTCAGATTTATTAAACACGTTACTATTAGAATATAAATAATTATAACTGGAGCGAGATATCTTATCTCGTCTCCGGGTACTTTTGCCCGACAAAATGATCAATGATAATCTTTATTACGTATTTCTGGTCTGTTTAGAGACATTTCTACAATGGTGGATCATTAGGGTGGGGTTGTGACAGGTGGATGGCAGAGGTCGGTGGGGGTGGGGGGCGAGTAGAGTTGTATCTGTCGCTCTGTAATGATTCCAAATAGGTTTAAGCTCTGAATAAATTATCCATGAATTAAACAAATTAGGGTAACCGGACCATTTGACATAGACTTCTCGTTTATTATCTTTGGTACGCCTTTCTACTCGATACAGCTGACTGTTAGCTTCATTTTAAAAGAATTTTCCATAACTCTTTGGAATAAAATGGACTGATAGTGAGATTTTGAGTATAATCATTGAGCTTATATACACCCGATCTGTGAGGTAGTTTCGAGCTTATTGTGAATATCCCCTTGCTCCATGTCAATCTATCCCTTGGTAAATGGAACTCTTAACTCTGACACTATTACGTCATCACCTACGCTCAAATCACTCAGCTTTACCGATGCTCTCGCCTTCGCTTTCGAGTACATATTACACCAAGCTAACACCTCTATACTGTGGTCAAGATCTACAGGTTTCATTTTTGTACTTCCATATACAGATGGATTAGTGAGTGTGTCGATATATCTATCGGTATTTTTGCAAGTCCTATATTTCCATAACTTAGTCTTTAGTACTGAGATGTGTAGAAATGTATACCTTTAGACTTTAACACATGTCTAATGGTAGCGTTCATGAATTCATCCCCTTTATCTCTCTGAATCGATTCAGGTCTTCTAGAGACAGTATTCAGAAAGAAACATCCAAAGCTTAAGCTAAGGTTTTCGCAGTTTTATTCGTTAAAGGAATTATCCACAAAAACTTTGATAGACAATCTATTATGAATAGTAGATAACGCATAGAGATATTATGTCTGGCTAAACTAGTAATATCGCTCAGATCCATTTGCCATAGCTGATCAACACTGGTTACTTTGAATTGATCTCTTTTATTCGCAAAGGTCTATGCAAATTGTATGTAGCTTGTTCTGCTAACCAGGCTCGTATTAAGGGTTTAGATATTGTTCCATTAAAGGCCCTATACAGTTTTTCCAAAGTGCCAAAAGATGATGCAGAGTGTTTGCTATCGTAATATATGCATTTCAATCTGTTAGTTACGCTAATAGATCACTTATTTCTTATGGTTCCTGCGAGCCTTTCTTTGCCATAGTTTATCCAAGTTTTGGACAGCTTCACATCTCGAGATCTCAGATTTCTAGCTACATGACGTTGAGTTGTCGCGACCCCTCTATTAATGAGTGTAGATCATAAACCTTTAGTCTCGGGTTAGTTTTTTCGTTGTTTCCCTCTAGACTCACTACGTTGAAGGATCTGCGGTTGTTCAACGCCTTCATCTATATTATGAATCTTAGCCCATGTCTTATGACTACCCACTACTTGTTTAGTTATATTGCCATCGGCTAAGAGTTTATTGAAGCCTGTCAGTAATTTAAGTTCTAAAAAATCCTTAGAATTTTCATAAGGATTCCGCGTTACTGTTGAAGCTATTAAATCTACCAGATTGCTATTCGGATAGGCTACACTGTCTATCATGACACGATTGTAGTTGTCTGATGATAAGCCTGGGGCCCTATGATGTAAGATTTAGATCAATCTCTCACCATTATTCCTTAAGCTAGGGCTCAATGATTGAACTAACGCTTTAATTCTAGCATTATCCAAATTTAAACCCCTAGGCGCTGTAGTCGGGAGATTCCACGAACGCTGAGTATCATCCGATGCGTTAACGGCTAAACTGAATTGCTTCGATTGATCTATCTGCAGTCTAAACTTTTGAAGCATCTGAGAATACAAATTTGACTTTTCCCTAGTGTCAAGTCACTCCGATTTAGAATTTGTTCCATCTCTTGATCTAAACCCACTGCTGATCTAAGGTTTTGATCACTATTTACAATATTAATCTTAGACGTTGTGTTTATACCATCTATCATATTATGCGGTACCAACGCCATTTTCTTTCTAGAGCTATTATTGTTATTATTATCTGAATAATTGAGAAATAAGTGGTAACACTGCTGGCAGTAAACGGTGTAAAAAACTTGTGTTGAATAACTCGTCGTCTTTCATATAATGGTGTCTTGCTTTTACTGAGCAATCTAATGTTATCACGGTACCTGTGTAAGTATTTATGTTGTATTCGATTTAATTTTATGTTTTCATGAATTAGGTTTAAACAGCATTCGGACACACCATCAGCTAACACCTTATTACAATGCTCTAGAATTATCTTGCGGTTGCTTGGGTTTGGCTTTAGCTAAACTCTGTAAGACTGGTAATTGATCTGAGATATTGACAGCTCTACATCCTCTTTTAAACTTAGACCCGGGTCTAACAGCGCCCCTAGACCGTCTACACTTATTATTATTATTATTATTATTATTATTATTATTATTATTATTATTATTATTATTAGCATTGCGCCATCTGTTAGCCATTTTGACTTTCTTAAGTTTTCTTTTTAGGCTTAGGTACATACACTATACAAACATGGTTCAGTAAAATAATGTATGTAATCTCAGGTGTTCAGGTGTTGTCTGATAGAGGTATATGAGTAAATAACCATGAGCTCGCGTGGTGGCATCACTATATGGATCCTGCAATGTCAAGCTACGTCTAGGATACTTTTAAGGAGCCAATGTAGTTATATTGGATGCATCTCTAAAGATTCTTAACTAGGATTATGTAATGACAATTCAGCGAAATATTTCCGTGGTGCTTATTTTTTTTAGAAAATATTCTGAATCAAATGAATTACCGGTGAATTCTCGTGTTGCCCTCGTCTCGCAAACAATGCAGTAACTCTGCTATCCGCGTCCTCCATCAGATCGTCAAAGATAATTTGCTACATTGGAATCTATTTCTAAATCTTGAACTCCTGAATATAACTCTACATCCACGCTGAGTCTCTCGTAAGCAGGTTGATATGCACCGTAGCAAAATATAATTCGTTCAAGTGTTTTATCGAATAGCTGAGATCTATGTCTAATTATTTCACCTAATAGCGTAGATTTCCCTGTTTGAGATGGTCCGCTAAGTAAGATATTAGCTGGATGTTTAAATTGTGTATACATTTTGTCACGTTGTTTTACAAAGCTTGAAGAGCGCTGGAGGGTGTATCGGGGTGTACAACATTTCAAACCTCTTATAATAACAATAATAATAATAATAATAATAATAATAATAAAAATAATAATATTATCGAAATCATTGAAGCATGCTCATAGCTGAGCTCATCCAGCTTTGGAACACCAATACACCTGAAATAGCTAGCTCGATGTATATAGTAATTCAGGTTATGCTAGCTTCACATGTTAATTTAGGCAGAATTTTAGTCATCCTAATAATGTGTCAGTTTCTATTATCTATTGTGCTTTGATCCCTAGCTATTTCAAATTTGAAGCTTGACCAAAACTTGTTAGCGTACTAATCATGCAGCTGTTTGTCTCAAATATTAAAGAGCTTACCGTTTATTCAAATGACTCATGAACACGGTAAATCGTTAACGTTCAGTAACTGAGCAGAGAACGATGCGTCTGAGGCTAAAGATTATTCCCATATAACATCATTAACCAGTTTAAAATATAATATGAGAATTCATTAACATTCAATAACTGAGTAGCGAACGCTGTGTCTGAGTCTAAAGATTATGTCAACGTAACAGCATTAACTGGATTAAAATATAAAAATCGTTATTTTTTTTGGTTAAACAATGGTCAGCATGTGTTTTAAAAACGACTCCAAAGTAATAGTATATAGATTTCGACACTTGACACATGCGAGATGACAGGCTCAATTTTGAAGTTTGCCTAATGATAAGTTAGGCTTTCCAACCAGGGTATCGATTTTTTAGTTTGGTAAAATGGAAAACACTAGAGCTAGCCTAGAAGCTGAAGTCAATATTGAGTCGCCACCTAGACTTAATGGATTCGTAGCATACAGTGTTGTACCAGAGTATCCTATCCTGTTAGAAGACTCCCCTGTCGAGCTTAAGGTAATTATTATTATTATTATTATTATTATTATTAGCGTTGTTATCGGTATTATCGTAATTATCGTCATTATGTTGTCTTTTTTTACATGTTTAAGTGAGCCTCCTCGACCGTTTAGCTACACTACCTAAATAACGTAAAAAATCTACAAAATTAATAATAAAATCTAATGATAGACGGGCATCAACGTTGTTACCCGATGAATACGCTAAGCTGTGCATATATATATATATATATATATATATATATATATATATATATATATATATATATATATATATATATATATATATATATATATATATATATATATATATATATATATATATATATATATATATATATATATATATTATAATATACCTTGTAAGTTAAGTTAATCTCCTCAAACTTTGTGTTCCAAGTTATGAGGAGGTTAAAAGTTCAGATTTACCTAAATACACAGGAGTGGAGACATTTTGAATGTGTGGGGTGGGCGGGGTTGGACTTGACTGGGTCTCATTCCTCGTTTCTGTTTCGTTTTTCGTGTAAGAAACGAGAAGAGAAGACCTGGTGAAAGCATGGTGGGTGTTGAGAGGAAGGGTTTGGGTGGGTAAACGGGGGTAAATGACGACGGTCTGGAATAACCATGAATATGGTCTGTTAATTCAATTATTCGTATTGTTTAATCTATTATATTAATGGCCAACTGCTATCCGACAATGACAGTGTTTGAAGGAGCTGTTCTTTTCTTTCCTATTCTTTTTTAATCTGTTTACATTGTTTTTCTCCCCTACATCTCTCTCTCTCTCTCTCTCTCTCTCTCTCTCTCTCTCTCTCTCTCTCTCTCTCTCTCACCTCTTAATTTATTGTTTCTCTCTCACCTCGGTTTAGTGTTCTCAATCATTGGCTGCTTATAATAATTCTGTAGGGAGAGGGCAAATCTAAGTTGTAAGAACTTGTGCCCGATCGATCCCATTGTGCAATTGTTACAATAAAATATGTTTAAATCAAATCAAAGTTAAGTTGTTACATGATCCTAATTACTATGAGATTAGTTAGACATAGCGTTAGCGACACTACCTCCCAACTCTAACCAGCATGTAGCTAGCAATAACATGGAGGTAGGTACCATGACCTCTAACACTTTGGTTGGTTTGCGCGCATAGTCTAGTATATGCAATTCTATTTCAAATTCACCAATTCTCCAAAATCATGAATTTAAATATATATGTATATACACCCCGTAACGCGCACTGGATGACCAAAATTCGTATTTTCAAAATTATATATTAATTAATAAGGTGTGAAGAGGGTCGAGTATAGTCGCGCTATCCTAAGGTTAAAATTTAAAATAAAATAAAATAAAATAAATAAATAAATAAAAATTAAGTCGAAATAATTTGAGTTGCGGCTGTACGCCGATTAATATATAAAAGTGGTTAGTTGGGGTTTTTTTTTTGGGGGGAGGCACGGTACTAAATTTTTTCATGTGTGTCTTGGCGTGGGTGCGTCCGGGAATTTAGCCTTGCGAGGCAGGTCTATCGAGTTAGCTGCTTACTTACCTTACGTTTGAAAACTAGAAATACAACCTTTCAATTTATTATCAATGTATATTAAGCCCTAATAATAATCATAACATGTACAGCTTTGTAGGACATTGTATCCTATTATCAGCTAATTCAATACATTTGGTGATGAGCTACATTATCTGATAGTCATTTTTGGATTACATGGTTTGTCTAGGGCTCTATAATTATAGTATACAGGATGCTGAATAAATTGTTTATCCAGTCTGGTTTTAAAACTAGGCAGAGTTTATATGCATTAATAGTTGAATGTAACTCGAAGTTATTATCCCATTTAGATCTCCGCATAGTGTTAGGTTAAGCTACAAGTTTAGACGTTTTAAAAAAATTGTAGCTCGATCTCGGCAAAAAAGTGAGTTACCTCCCTTTGCATAATGCGCTATAAATCTACTGCGGGAACGACGTGCTTACCTCCCATGACATAATATATTTTTTCCACAAAATATTATTTTAAACATTTGTCATTTTGTTTTAATCTAGAGATGATTCCTGAGAATGTCAAGGGGTCCCGTAAGCGGTCGGTCGATGAGCTGACCTCTGATGATGAGTCATTTCTAGGCAGGTGAAAGTGGCAGTTGACGTACAAAGCTGATACGTCGACCGAGCAGCACGTGGTCAACACCCTGACGGGTGTCGAGACGGTAGCACTCGTGGGTGTAATCAGCACCCCAGATCGATAGACCAAACAACCCCACCGTGGCTATTCTGGGGGATGTGTTAGATGTCATCAATCGTCATGAGCTCGATTCCTCCAGCGTTAGCCAAGCACTAACCATCGAACGAGAGTTTATGGCGCCTCCATTAACCATTCTGGAGGGCATAGTGAACTCTCATGTCATCTTTACTGATGATCTGCCGGACCGTGTGCTGCACGCATTAACCCGTCCAAGAGCTGCTATAAGACAGGCGATGACTGAAGAAGATTTTGCATCATACCACGATCACGTAGAAATGTTTGCCAGTCAAGCTGAATGTAAGTGAGTATAGATTTTACTGTTTTTTATTTGAGCTGGACCGAGCTGGTTGGATCGGGGCTTGGGCTCTGGGTTGGGGTGGGGTTTGAGTTAACTAGGGTGGGAGGCAGGGGTGTTGGGGTTGTTTGGGTTTGAGTTTGAGGGTTGGGGGATGGGCTTTCTGGAGTTTGTGGGCAGGTTTGTTGGGTTTTGCAGGGTGTTTGATGGCTCTGGGTGGCTCTGGGTTTCTGGCTAGTAGACTAGGTTGGTGGGTTAGTTGAGGTTGAGGTTTGTTGGGGAGAGGTTGAGGGGTTTGTGGGGTGAAGTTTGTAGATGGGCGATATGTTTTTGAGGGTTGTTGGGTGTGCTATGGGTATGCTAGGTTTAGGAATTTGGGGTCAGGGGGTTTGATGATGTTGTGACATAGGTGAGACTTATGACAGCGACTTATGACAGCGACTTATGACAGTGACTTATGATTGCGACTTATGACACAACTTATGACCCCTACATATGACCATGAAAAAAAAAACTTGTCTAGATATATAAAATTTAATCTGATTTATCCTTTTTTGTTTTGCAGTATCACAAGCTTACTCGCAATATACACAGTCGGCGAAGGCGAAGGCGAGTTGAGTGACATCGCCTCTGTCATCATTGACGATGATGATCACGATGACTCTGACAATGACTACGATGTTGAGGCAGTCTTCAGGGAGATCAAACCCTGGGGCCACTTCAACGAGCTCGAGGAGTGACGAGCCAGCTCGGGGTCCAGAGCTTGCAAAGTTCAACAGGGTCGTAGAACATGATTCGGGTGAGATACTGAGCGAAATTGTTTTAAATACTATAACATCTGTGGAAATGTTGGGAGATATTTTTAATTTTCATAGCTTTGAAGAGCAAAATATCGTCCAAGATCTTCACAACTGTTCTATTTCTGAAGACGACGATGTATTGCAACGTAATATAGATATATTAATGCACGGTCTAAGCGATACTGAACTCCTAACCAACGTTCAACATTATCCACCTGTAACTGGAGAACTGCATGCTCAGGCCGGTGTGTCTAGTAACATAGCTTGCGGGTCCGATGCTTGGAATGCATTCCAAGACATTTTGGCCCCACGGGGCATTTGTCTAAGAGTGTAAAGCAAGGGCGAGAATAAACGCTCGTTATCCAGCCGTGCGGATAATTGCGTTCAAATGCTGTCCCTATATCTGTATAATGATCATTACGCATACGTAACCAGCATTAAGGTCTTGAAAGGTTGTAGTTATTACTGCAGCAATTGCGACGTAGCTTACACGAATCGCGATCAACACTCTTGTGTAAAATGCTGTCGTTTATGTCCGGGTTTGCAAGCAGATCGCTACTCGCTGTTGCGAAGCTTGTAGCAGATTGTTTAAGAGCGAGGGGTGCTACAACAGCCATGTCAACTCTGGAATGTGTGCTACGCATAAGTCTTGTGGGGACTGTGTCAAACTTCTAGACATTGCTTCTCACTCTAAGTATCATTGCGGGCAGGGGAAATGTCCTAGTTGCAAGACCGAAATTGATTTTCGTGACCACGTTTGTTATATGCAGCCTTATAATGAAGAACACATGAGCTTAGCGGCAAAAAGTAAGGCACGCAACACTAAAAACAGGAAAAAAGACTTATCGTCCATCCCTCAACGTTTCATACTTTATGATTTTGAAATGAACCAAGTGACAAAGCATCATGAGGTTATTTATGTCATTGCTCAAATAGCTTGCTCCATAAGCATTAGCAAACCTCATAACGAGTATTGCTCAAATTGCGATGAACGTCAAAGAGAGGTTATAGTCGAAGGTTCTAATGGTCTAACCGATTTCATGCAATGGTTATTAGCTACGAAATCTGAGCGTGAGTATAAACATAAGGCTAATGTTCTACATTTCTGGACTACATCGCTATAGATCATAACAGCCATGGTTTTGACTTGCATCTAGTGATGGAGTGACTCTTTAGAAATACAGAACTTGTACCATTCAACATAATAATGAATGGTAATAAAGTGGTTTATTTCAATGTCGGGGACATTCGTTTTAAGGACAGTCTAGCGTTTCCTCCGTTTCAACTGCACCAACTACCGGTGATATTCACTCTACCTAGCGAGAAAGTATTTTTTTCATATCTCTTAGACAGTAATGTATTCTTTGATTACATAGGCGTAAACGCCTCTATTGACGCTTATGGCGCTGACAGTATATCTGTGTCAGCACGTAAGGAATTCAACTCGTGGTATGACTCAAGCAAGGACAGTGTTTTCAATTTCTTTTTCAAAGGTCTGACGTATATATTCTACGCATGGCTTGTGTTAAGTCTTGTGAGATCCGTGAAATGGGGATACCACCTTTCGTGTCATCTATGACATTGGTGTCATTATGTAATAAGGTCTTTAGGGCTAACTACTTAAACGAGCATAAACTAGCAGCTCCGCCTCTTACTGGGTACGTTACTCCGTAGAAGCGTGTAAGTGGCTAGATTACCTGGCTCATTCTAAGAACGTGTTTATTAAACTCGCTCTAACTGGCGGTGAAGCCAACTCATGTAACTGATTGCTGGACGGTTATTTCCAGGACACAAGTGCAATGGCTGTAATGTGCACGCCTGCCCGAAATGTCTGCCTAGAAAGCATATGACTACCATGTCATTTTTAAGCCTGATCCAACTTTAGAAGAAGTGTATCAGAAGACGCTTTCTAAATCTAGCGAGCTTAGACATATGACATTGAATGTAGTAGAAATGTGAGGCTGTGATTTTAAGGCCCTGAGGTTTAACGACCCTAGCATTAACACTCTTCTGAATCCTAGAACGTATCACATGCGATGTCATGTACGGTGGCAGTTCCAATACCCTATGTTTGCATCACCAGGCCACAGCAGATGAGTATATAGCATACATGGATATCACTTCACTATATCCTTATGTTTGTAAGACCCGTGGGTACCCTCTAGGTGAACCGGAAGTAATCATTAGGGATTTTAAACTGGTAGAGGCATTAGGGTCTTACTTCGGTCAGGTAAAGTGCATCTGTTTGCCTCCTAAAGATTTATTCTTCCCTGTCCTCTCATACAGATTTCACGAACGTTTGTTCTCTTGGCTGTGTAGTAAATGTGCTCACGATTTGCTGAGTACTGAATGTACTCATGGCGATCGTGAGCACGCTGTACATGGTGTATGGACGTCTGTGGCACTGATGGAGGCAGTACATAGCTGGTACCGTATATTAGAGTATATCGAGATATGACTCTATGAAGAATGTACTGATAAGCTCGAGTTGCATTTATCATGATACAAATTCTATCGTGTACATCCAAAAACATGATAAACCTTGCCTAATCCCCGTTTACCATGACAGACTCGGTTATTTCATGGACTAATGTCCTTCTCGCAGAGCAATAACAGAGTTTGTCAGCACTGGCCTGAAGAGTTACGCGTACAGACAGCTAGATGGACAGACTGGAGATATCAAGAATTTCTGCAAAATTACGCGCTTAACGTTGAAATACAGGAATAAGGGGTTGGGCGTCAATACTCAGTTAGCCATGGTCAACGATCATAATCTCAAAACATTCTCTCAGTATCCTAATACTATGATTAGCAATAAAGATCATACACCTTTGAGTAAGGATACTGAGAAATGTTTTGGATTTACTTACAAAAAACGTATAATTTTTAACGACTATCATACTAAATTCTATGACATTCATGGTATCCCTAGGATCTAATTTTATGATAGCCAGGCGTGGGGTGGTGGATAGAGAAAAAGTTGAGCGGGTGACGCCCAGGTGACGCCCAGTGCGCTTAACGCAGACATATTCCTCTGCCCTTCTTTTCTTACTCAGTAGGCCTGCGTATTTCACCAAGACTACTTCTAATTAGTGATGATTGTAGCAAGCGTCCTAGCCACCGCTCTCTCGCGGTTAGCTCCCTCTCCAGCGAATCTCCTGCAATCAACACACACCTTCGGCCCGTCTCGGCCCGTAAGAGTAGGATATACCACTAGGATTAGGAAAGCTGCGTTCCTCGATTTGCCGTGCCTCGCAGCTCGCCTTAGTTCAGCTTGACGATCGTCCCCATTGGCGAGGACTATAGCGAGCAGTTTGAACATCGCAATACTGGCCAATAGGAAGCCCTGAGCGTGTCTCCCTTGCTGAGTGATGAACCAGTGGCGTAACTATCCCTCCCCCGCTGGTTAGTGTACTTTTTCATTTCGACCACTTTTTCGGCTGTCTAGGCAAACGTATGCTTAGTTAAATAACCTTGCAGTTAACACCGCATCACGCGACCAAACCAGGTGACCTTCACTTTTCTGGAATCCCTTCTAAGTTCGTCGTCTTTTCTTAGCGCCAAAACTTGCGCTAAGCACTCTTCTCTTTAGTTACACGGGCCTGTTGTGTGTGTGCAACCCAGAAAGATTGTCCCTTGGACTGCGTCAAGTGATCTTTGACGTCACTCAAGGCGGTCCAATAGCCTGAGCCAAAGATTCATGCAACCCTGCGAGGGAAGAGGTTCTCGCATAAGCTAACTGAACCATTTTCGGCTGCCCGATACCTTAACACGCAAAACATTCGGGTTAACCTAAACCACAGCCTTGCATGGGATCCCTTCTAAATACTTTATACTTAAGCGCACACAGAAGGGCCACCTCTGGATCAACTAGGCGACAACGACTAAAAACATCTCCCCTCGCATCTCCGTGCTCTTTAGGACATTAAAGTAGAAGTCCCCTCCTGTCCCACTTTAAGCAGAGTCTTAGTAAATAGTTAGCTCTTAGTGCCGAATGACTTTCATGACCAACTAACCTTAGATATACATTCAGACCGACGGGACGAAAAGCGGCTGCTAGCGACCGACCGACTGACTATAGAAACAGTACGCCTCTCCTGCTCCTCCTGCTTAGGATCATCACCACAACCCCACCCACTCCCCAGGGAGACAGACAGCCAGTTCTCCTGTCGCCTCGTAAGCTCTCCCGCCTCCCCAAGGGCGACGTTAGCTATGATAGGACAACCGACGAATAGGATTTTCTATCTTTCTATCGACACTTTCTTTTGGCCGGCGACTAAAATATTGCGCATGAAGTTTGGGGGAAAACTAAATTTTAAATGAAACCCCGCTCCCGCGCCTCCTCTCTTGCTCCCGTCCCTCCCTCAATACACTAGCGTCCGAGAGAGAGAGATGCCTATAAAGAGCTTGGCTCAAACGCAGGCCCGGAAAACTGAAAGCCATCGGCACTATGGGCCGACTGACGTCCGAGAGGACTGATGAGAGCGGAGAGCATACACCTCTTCGACGTAGAGGGCTCCTCGCTGCTCAACTGGAGAGAGGAGGAACGCTTGAGCGACACCCGACCTCCCGGTCACACGCGCGCCCTTCCCCACCCCACCCCCTCCACCTACTACCCCCTCCCAACACCCCGGATGCAGTGGCTGGGCGGGCGAGTTGGGTAGGGGTGTGGTGGTTGTGGGGACTAGTGTGGAACGGCGGCCGCCCTGCCACAATATTGCTTCACATGGCTTTCAACATGCAAGTTGTGTTGACCATTTATTTAATTAACGTGTTTCCCACTCGAGGCGTAGCCCATAATATCAGTTACCAACCAGCAAATACACGCCGTATACGTCACGCCACACGCACAATGAAACAATAGTTTGTGTATAAATGTTTATTAATTTGCCCACATTTTCTTGACATTTACGCGCGTTGTACAGTTTCGTAATTAACCAGGCCGCGTGGATATGTTTACAACAGACACACATCATCAATTTATAAAGCTACCCCGGCGTGGGTTTGCGTCGTTAACCTTTTCGTGATGAAACCGGCGAAAACCTGCCTCTTGAGTTGTCCCGAAGAATGCCCATTTACAGGCCAAGAGGATACTATTTTTGAAAATTTACCACTGAAATGACTGGCTCGGTAACGGAGCCAGTCAGTCTAGTGTTAAATTTAAAAAAATAATTTCCTGGCCTGCAAATGAACATTCAATATAGAAACATTTTGATTTTCTTAACCAAACGCAGCCATTAAAGGGTTATCGTTATCATTGTGGCTTAAGGGAATGTAATCGTGTATGGAAATTATGAATTTCCCAACACCCACTTCTTAGCGTTAACTTTTAACCATATGGACCAACACGTTTATGTCAGCTATAAAGTTTGTCGACACTAGCAACATATTATATTACTACGTGCAGAATCTTTAAAGATTGCCATTCGTGTTCACTTTAAAATGAACTGTTGCTGCATAAGACAGCAACTGCTTTCAGTAACATTGTTTCCAAATCGTAAACAGATATACCATAATTGTAGCCTATATATAGCGATTGACATTTCGACGTGAGCAGTGCCTTAAAATGTAAGGGCTTCAGGGTCGATTTGTTAAAGCAGATGCAATGTAAATATTTATGCTGTAGACCAATCAACATTCCACGGTTAGGATATCAAAACACATAGAATGTTCAGTATATGGTGCCAATTTAGATCATCCTCTGCACGCGCGCACGCACGCACGCACGCACGCACGCACGCACGCACGCACTCACGCACGCACTCACGCACGCACGCACGCACGCACGCACGCACGCACGCACGCACGCACCATCCCACTATCAGGAGCTATACGACATAGGGTCTAATTGACATCTTTATTCTCCTAATTGATTACAGGTTGTCATACACGTACTCGTCATGGTGATGAATATAGTGCTGGTGGGAAAGATAATATGACTCACAAATGGCTGCTTCGTAGACGTTTTTGATCGATTTCTAGAAATTCTTGCACATAAATATGATCAATCAGGTCCATTATATGGCCAGCAAAAGTATCAGTTTTGAACAAGACTAGTCATAATCTGTATTGAAATATATTATTATAATAAAAAGCACTGTATCCATTGAGGAATTGATGAATCCACTTTTACCTGTGTCCCGCCCATTTTCAGCTTATCACCACCCCTTTAGTGCTCGTGTTGTGATCGATCGACCTATAGAAGCAACAATGCCCAGTCAAATTAGTTTCAAACTATTCAACAGAATGGTTATTAAGTAGTAAAGACTTACAATTTATACGCATTACGGATTATTAAAATTGCATGCGAGTTAGCTTTGCTGCTGAATATAAAACTATACAAGTAAGCTGTTGAATATGTTGTAACTAATTTGACTGGGTACTGTTGCGATGTTGCTGTCTATGGCGGCAACATCGCCCAGTCAAATTAGTTTCAAAATATTGTAGGCGCTTACATTGTCACTTTCCTGCCCGGCCTACGTGATTTGATTGTGACGTCACCTAGCGAGTGACGTATTTGTATTAGTATGATGTCACATACGTGAGTGACAGATGGAACCCAGCATTCTTGTTATATAGCAAATGCAGGCCTATCAATCATATGTTCATGTAGGATGCGATTATATAGTGTTTTTTTTATAATTCTCATTTTCCTAAAAGCTCTTTGGTTTAAACAGTATTTATTTTTTGTTTCAGTGGGAGCACGCTAAGGCTTCTCTTATTACCGTGTCTCCTACTCACATACAGTTGAAATACGTCAAATGACGGCATATAATATAATATAATAATATTAAATAATATATACGATTATAATAGCATAACAAGAATATAAATCAAAGGAAACTAAGCTAAAACTAAAAATAATAATAATAGAAAAGAATAGAATAGAATGGAATGGAATTGAATGGAATAGAATAGAATAGAATAGAATAGAATAGAATAGAATAGCATAGAATAGGAAAGATGGGCTTAGGATGCAGCCTGCCCACTGCCTGCCAGCACCGTCTTGGCTCGCATTGGGCAGATCGCTAGTTCAGAGCAGAACAGACGCTACTTAAACCGATTAGTTTCGGCAATATATTTGCAAAGTATGGTAGGTACTTGGAAATTAATCTCAGGAGTATCATCGTCATTGCCATAAATAAGTTGTGTGGCTGTTAATGGTGTAAGAGGAACAGTGTTGGAAGCAAGTTCATTGTAAAAAGAGGCTCTTTGGTTGTTATAGAGTGGACGGTGGAAAAGGTTGTGGTCACTGTTTTCATTATTATGACCACATAGGCAGCCAGGAGAGTCTATCAGAAAATTATCATAGGGATGTCTATTCATATTACTGCAACCTTTTCGAAGCCTACATAGAGCTATGTTGTTCGGTCTGGTACCTACATAGTACCATGGAGGAGGCACTCGAGTAGGGGACATAGCTTTCAATTTGTTTTTAAATTCTGCAAGTGTGGTGGACATCTTGACAGGAGCATGAAGGATATTCCACTCTCGTACAGTAGCCCGAAAAAAGGAACCACGTTGAAGCTCAGTACGACATCTAAATGGGGTGTAATTCTGTTGGAGGCGGATATTGTAAGGATTTCGTGTTTGTGATAAAGGAGGTAGATAATCGGACAAGGCCTCACCAGTCATGCCGTTAATAATTTTGTGGAAGATTACTAGTTTATGTATATTTCGTCAATGGGAGAGTGTTTCCATGCCCGTTTCTGTATATAGGTCAGCAGTATGAACACTGAACGCGTTATAGTTCTAAGAGCGTCTTTCTGGACGTTTTCCAATCTGGTGACAAGATACTCGGTTATATAATCCAAGACAACGTCTGCATATTTTAGGGACGGTCTAATGAAGCATTTATACATGATTTCAAGACATTGTCTATCTAGTATATACTTAAGGCCCTTAAGTAGCGAGAGCTTACATTGAGCGTTTGTTAATAAAGATTCCACATGATCTTTCCATTGACCTTTTTTTTTAAAGTAATCCCGAGATGTTTATGACAAAGTGAAGAGTGGATTTCAGAATCCTCGACAGTTATTAGAAAATCAGTAGGATTATTTCGAAGTGATACAAACAAGGAAGTGGTTTTAGAGCGTTACATTCTACAAGCCAGGTAGTTGCCCATTGAGTTATCGCCTGAAGGTCATGGCTAATTGTTGGAGACTGTGCTTCTACATTGTCAGATATTATATAAAGACATGTGTCATCGGCAAATAATCTAATGCTATTACTCGGCATGTCGTTAATAAAAATAAGAAATAGAAGCTGTTCAAGGACTGAGCCCTGGTGCACTCCTGCTTGTAGATTCATCTTTGAAGATTCTGTACTATTTAAGACAACTCGTTGTTGACGACGATAAAGATAATCTTTGAACCAGAAGCCAAATTGTTTTAATTTCTGGAGAAGGTCACGATGCCATACACGATCTAAGACTTTTGAGATGTTAAAATATAAAAACAAAAGAGGATTTCCCGACGTTGGTTGTGATCTGGATTAGAGAACCCGGATTTGGGTGGGATTACCTTTTGGATCTATGAATATCTCGGAAACTGCTAGTACAATATGGCTCACATTTTAACGCAAAAAAAATGTTTGTGATCGTACAGATTCATTGGCTTGAATGATAAAATAGTTGAAGTGGCCTTTGAGCGCCGATTGCGATGATCCAGGCTCCAGTTTTTTCATGTAGTAAGGGAAATAAAAGTTGTCCCAATGAGGGACGGCCCCCACGAATCCTGGTCATGGTCGTTCCAAGGATAAACGGTATCCGTCTCGTATTAGCAATTTGAGAATACGTGCACTTATATACTTTAAAAGCAGCCATTCCCCACCCTGCCTCAGGACCAAATGCCTGGCAGGCTGTATGACGCGCATGCGCAATGCGCGCTTTTCGCACTTTATCGTTTTACACTCATAGATTCCTTCAGCAATATGTACGCCGGTCCATAGGACCTTACTGGGGAGGGCCGGTTTGGAGCAACCTAGTCCGGGCCGTTCTTGGCCGGATGCTGAGCGATCCGCGCTACATAAGCTCTTCCGCTGTGATAATGTATGTACGTTTGGATTGCTCCTATGAGGCTGCATCCAGTTTCAAAGTAGTTCACCTTTCCAGAGTATCCATCCATCATCTGACCCCGTATGACGTCATAATCATCTATGTGCGTGTATAATGACGTCACAATAATTACGCCACAAGGGGTTCCATATAGAGCGTCATCAAATCTCAAAAGAGTCCGACACGTTGTATAAATTGTATGTTTTTGTAATTCTTTGCTATTTAAATAAACATTCTGTTAAATATTTCGAAACTAATTTGACTGGGCGCTGTTGCTGCCTTAGGCAGCAACAGCACCCAGTCAAATTAGTTTCGAAATATTCAACAGCTCACCTGTGTAGTTTTTTTGGAAATTGATAGTTAGGGTGTTCAGAGATCGATCGATCCCAACACGAGCGAGGTGTGGGTGGAGCCTTGCCAGAGATGGGCGCGGGCATGGCTAAAACCGGAAAGGTCATTTATACAGGTACGCTATAGAATATCTTCAAACTAATATGACCGTGGGGTGCTGCAGCATATGACATTAAATCAGTCTCAAGACGTTCGACAAAAATTAAAACCATGCACTGCAGATTGTTGCTGTCGAACGTGTTCACACCTTGCGTGGCACACCTACGTCACTTCGGTTGTGACCTCGGCTAACAATTGAAGCTTTTCAGTTGCTTGACTTACAGATCGGAGTCCTCCTTTAAAACGAGTGCTTTAAGACATCTATTTAAGAAAATTTCATAATTTGCTAACGCCATACACCGAGGTATTGATATAGCTCATGAGCATGGTTATGTAGTTCACGCTGAGCTAATTAACTTATTGGATGGAAATAATCTGCCGTCCAATTGGTATATGACGTCATAATCAATTACGCCACGTGTAGGCTGACGTCACAATCACAATTACCAGAAATAATCCATCATAAAGCTGAAATAGTCCGTCAACTGTACGAATTGTTTGTCTTTCATGGATTTACTATTTAATAAACATTCTGCTGACAATTTTGAACATAATTTGACTAGGCATCGTTGCTGCCATACACATCAACAACACCCAGTCCTATTAGTTTAAAAATCTACTAATAACTAACCTGTATAGTTACCTTGATATTGGGAGTCAAATAATTCAGATTTCGCATACATACAAACACGGGAAAAGCGAGGGCGGAGCTTAGCTAGAAATGGGCGGGGCATAGCTTTAAATGGATCCCTCTATAATATATCATATAATTCAATTATTAGAGAAAATAGTTTCAATCATGGTTCTCATCTCTATTGCCATCGACCTATACATATGTAGATGTTTGCTTAGGATTCATCAGAAACATTGTCACAAAACAGCGACAACAGCTAATACCATCCGCATAACACCGTCCTCAACCCAACAACCACAACCACCCAATCCTACACTGCCGTCGCATCAACGACGACGACGACCACCACCACGACCACTGCCACTTCCACCACCGCCCACACCGCCACGACCAGCACCACCAACACCCCCCACCCCAATACCACCACCAGCTCTATCATCACCAGCACTATCATCAGCAGCACTATTATCAACATCAGCCATCATCAACAACAGCAACAACACGATCACCACCAACACCACTACAGTTAGTAGTATCAACAGCAGAAGGGCCACGACTACCACCACCACCACCACCACCATCATCACCACCATCATCAGGACCAGCAGCAGCAGCAGCAGCAGCAGCACCAGCAGCACCAGCAGCACCAGCACCAGCAGCAGCACCAGCACCACCACCACCACCAGCAGCAGCACCAGCACCACCACCACCACCACCACCACCACCGCCACCACCACCACGACCACCACGACCACCACGACCAGCAGCAACAGCACCAGCACCAGCACCAGCAGCAGCACCAGCACCAGTACCAGCATCAGCACCAGTACCAGCACCACAACCACCACCACCACCACCACCACCAACAACAACAACAACAACAACAACAACAACACTACCACCTCATCCACATCCACAAGCACCAACACCGCCACAACCACCACCGCCAACACCACCGACGGCCACAAACACAATCACCAGCACTATCATCACAAGCTCCATTATCAACAGCACTATTATCAACAGAAGACATTATCAACTACCACAACAACAACAACAACAACAACAACAACAACAACAACAATAACAACACAACTATCAGTAGCAGCAACAGCAGAAGTACCACGACTACCACCACCACCAGTAGTAGCAGCATCAACAGCACCACAAATACGAGCACCACCACCAACACCACCACCAGCATCACAATCAGCACCACCAACATCAACACCACATTCACCACCACGACCACGACCACCACCACCACCACCACCACCACCACCACCACCACCACCACCACCACCACCACGACCACCACAAACTCTACCACCAATATCAACACCAAAGCAACACCAACTCCACAACCACCACAACCACCACCGCCATCACCACCACCACCGACATCACCAACAAAATAACAACACCAACAGCACCAACAACACCGACACCAATATCAACACCAGCCTTGACCGTACCAGTCATCCCACAATCAAATCGGAAACGGAATAGGTCACCCACTGAGAGTCCCCCAGTAGTTAAGCGGGTGAATAACCAGTGCTCACCAGTGTTCCCCCTGCAGTCTCCTGTGGTGGATCCGCTCCTGATTCTACGGCCAGAATGGTCACCGTCAGTGTCTGTTCATGTGGATCCTAGTCAGATCCCTCTTCCGGTCTCGCCACTGTCCCCAGTCGAGTTTCCTCCCCTTCCACAGAGAGCAGCTACTGACCGACCTGGTCAAAAGACTAGATCGTCGACGCCGAGGTCCAAGCCACCACAACCTAAGTTTACGCCCACAACTAAGCCCAAACCTACGCCTAGGGATACACCCAAAGAGCATAGGTCTTTCTACAAGTTTCGGTTCGTGGTGGATAACAAGAATGAATGGCGCCTTCCTACGCTGAACAAGAAGATTCTGCTGATTGGGTCTTCAAATTTAGCTCGTATCAATCAGACACCTCATCCAGATATGCAGGTAGCAATCTATCCAGGTGCTAAGATAAACCACATTAGGAATATGGTTAGAAAATACAATGAGGTCTTCAACCTCAGCGTATCATCCTTAACATCGGAATTAATGATAAGGACAAACTTCAGCATGACACCTCCCAAAGAATTGAGAATCTGTTTAGTACCATGCGTTCAAAATTTCCAAAGGCTAAAGTTCACTTTGCCAAACTAAATTATTCGAAGCACCTGACTACAACCCAGAAACGAAACATACAATTCGTTAACAGCCGTGTAGAGGCCTTAAGGGCCAAGGTCCCTATCCTGCCCAGCCTCCCCGTGTCTGAATTTCATATGGTTGAGGACAACATCCACTGGACTGAGTGCACTGCAAATAGGATGTATAATAGTTGGTTATCGCACCTTAATTTAAACTAACTACGGGTCAGGGTACTAACCACCCAGAAATTGGCCTGGGTGGTAGTATCGTTAACCTAACTGGTTCTACATTGTCTGAAGCAGAAAGATCATTGCTAAATCTCGGTCTAACATATGTACCAACACCACGGCCCAAAGTCGACATAGATGCCCTTTTAGATAATGGCTTATGGGAAATTGAAGAATTTTTTCACCGTGTAAAATTAGCAGACGTTTTTCGAAATTCCAAGAAAAACAACTTTCTACCTTTTGTTGAAAAAACTGGCTGGGCACCTAACTCGAAGTTGGTTGACCCTGCGATCCCTGATAGTATAAAAGCTATCAAGGAGCGTGTTGAAAATTTAGAATTTCCTAAAAATCATCAAAATTTGTCATATCAAGAACGTTTAGCGTAAAAACAATGACATCGTTATAAAGCCTGCTGACAAGGGATCTGCTACTGTGGTAATGCGTAAGGATAATTATACTCGTGAAGCGCATCGGCAACTCAGTAATCTGAAACACTACTGCAAATTAGACGAACCACTCTGGCAAAATAATTGTGATAAATTTAATGGAATCCTTCAAGAAATGGCTGACAAAAAGGCCATAGCGAAAAAGCAGTTTAAATACCTTACTGCTAAACGAGATTCAAATCCACGTACGTTTTACCTTTTGCCAAAAATTCATAAACCTATTGAGTCATGGTCCGACCCTATGATACCACCGGGTCGACCTATTATCTCTGATTGCGGCTCTGAATCTTATCGAATTAGTGAAATTATTGATTACCACCTACAACCAATTGCGAATGGACATTTCAGCTTTTTGAACAACACTGAGGATTTCCTATCAGAGGTCTCCAAAATTTCTGTTCCTCCAAACTCACTCTTGATAACCCTCGACATCGATGCTATGTACACAAACATTGACATCGAAAGGGGGTTGTCTTCTGTTCGCAGAGCATTTGATAAATATCCTGATAACAATAGGCCCACTAGCGAAATATTAGCTCTCCTGGAGCTGAGTTTAAAGGGCAATGATTTCGAATTCGCTGGCGAAATCTACCAACAAATCTGTGGATGCGCTATGGGTAAACGTTTTAGTCCTAGTTTTGCCAACATCTATGTAGCTGAGTGGGAAGAAGATGCGCTTAACAAATGTCCTAAGCAGCCCTTATTTTACCGCCGTTACCTCGATGATATTTTTATGATCTGGAATCATTCGAGGGAAGAGTTTGATGAATTTTTCACTATTTTGAACAATCACGACCCTAACATCAAACTTAAAGCCAACATCGACCAGTCGTCCGTAGGCTTTTTGGACGTTACTCTCTACAAAGGTGTACATTATAACACAAGTGGGCTTCTTGATCACAAAGTATTCTTTAAGCCCACCGATTCCCATCAACTACTGCATAAGAAATCTTTCCATCCACCTCATACTTTTAAAGGTATTGTCAAATCACAGATTATCCGATTTCACCGAAATTCTAGTGATAGAAAGAATTTTGAATCTGCGTGTTCCACCTTATTTAAAGCCCTCAAACCGAGGGGATATTCAACACGATTTTTGCGCAAAATAAAGTCCGAAACTTTACATGATTTGGAAACTATTACTGATAAGGCTGCCGATCAAAAACCTACCAAAATTCGTCACAATCGTCCGATTATAGGCGTAGGACAATCTCAGAAATGTGGAAAGAAGAGGTGTGAATTAGACCTCTATCTACCTAATCAGAAAACATTTGTCAGTTATCAGAACAAAAGCAAATTCCAACTTCAGTCCAATTTAGATTGCGATTCTAAAAATGTTATCTATTTAATATCTTGCAAATTATGCCAAAAGCAGTATGTCGGTGAAACAAAATGCCCTTTAAGATGGCGAGCAACTAGACACCTTTGCGATATTAGACACGACGAGGACACCAACGTAGCTCAACATTTCAATCTTCCTGGTCATTCTGTCGATAGACACTTTGAAATTATGCCTATTGAGCAACTGCCTCTTTCTGCTACGGCCGAAGAAACTGATAAACAAAGAAAACTTCGAGAATCATTTTGGATTAAGCAACTGAAAACAAAATGGCCGAGTGGCATAAACGTGGACCCTGGTCTTGCTGATCAACGTGAAATAATTACATTCAGTTTAACATACAATCGAAAAAATGTTGAAATTTCAGAAATTTTGAAAGACGAATATCATAAATTGCAGGATAAAATGAAAAAACCTCTCAATTTGCGTCCAGTGATAGCCTTTAAGAAAAACTCCAATCTACGTGACATCTTGGTTAAATCGAAATTAACTCTTCAAAAACCTTCAGAATGAGTGCTATATATTATTCATATTTTATAGGCCATACCGCCTCTATCAAACAAACATAACAAATCCCAGACAATAAAATAAATACAAAATATCTCCCAACCTTGGGAGATCCTGAGCCAGTGCGTTTAATCATATAACCACTACCACCACCACTGCCACCACCAAAACCAACAACAACAACACCGCTAGTACCAAAACCAACATCAACAACAACACCAACACCATCATCATCACCACCACCACCGTCAATCCCACCATCACCAACAACAACAACAACAACATCATCACGTCCACCACCACCACCACCACCACCACCACCACCACCAGCACCACCATCATCATTACCACCATCATCAACCCCACCACCACCACCACCACCACCACCATCAACAACAACAACAACAACAACATCAACAACATACTCACCTCCACCACCACCACCACCACCAGCAGCACCATTATCCTCACCACCATCATCAACCCCACCACCACCACCACCAACACCACCACCAACAACAACAACAACAACAACAACAACAACAACAACAACAACAGCAGCAGCAACAACAACACCCTGGCGTGCTTGATGATAATCACTACATTCACGCCCATCTTTACACCAGCGGCACAATCATTATCACTAAGAGTTTTATCTGCATTGTACGGATTTGTAACATTTCGCGAGCACGGTCTTATTAATTCCACAATATAAGCTTATGGCAAGGGAGGTAACAGCATAGAGAGGTTCTTATTGTATTAAGGGCAATTCTCTATAGTTATCCCCCTTGAGCTGATAGAATTGTTCAAACTATTAGGCGTAGAAGGTATTGTGATCGCTTGCGTTCGTTCGTTCGTTCGTTCCTTCGTTGGTTCGTGTGAGTGAGAGAGCGAGCGTACGTGGGTGCATGCGTGTGTGCAATAATTACCATTGAAAATTTAAACTAATATTTATTACAATTTATTTACATTTTTACTAAATTAACAAATTTACAAAAATAATATATTTTACATATCAATTGGTAAGAGCCATCATGCAACATTAACATTTACATTCCCATGCTACGTAAATGAATCTCCAACCATGTCACATTATATACTATATAAGGGCGATTATGACAATATGCACAACGATGCTAAATCTAGAGACTGGGATTCAAAATTTATTGGGGACATAGAACATGACTGGTCGGAGATAATGAGGGAAATAAATCGATTAACTGATGAATACATACCAAAATCTAGACCTCAATATAAGCAGAAAAGAGTATTATACTTAACCAATTGTGTTTTCGATCAATTAAGAACCAAGAAACAGGCCTTTCAAAAATGGAGAAATTCTCACAGTAGCAGTGACTACAAAAAATTATGCTAAAGCGAGAAACCAGGCCAAAACGAATGCCGAATAGCTGAACGAGATTTTGCACGTAAACTAGCAAATGAGGCAAAATCAAATCCTAAAGTATTTTTCAAATATGCATAAATAAAAATAAAAACTCGAACCACAATTTGTGAACTAATGAAGTCCGATGGCACACTAACCACAACTGACGGGGAAAAGGCAGATGCATTAAATACATATTTTGCATCTGTCTTTACAGATGAAGATATCAGTCAGTTGCCTAGTTTCAACAGTAGACATTTCAATGCTCCATTACATCATATCGAGGTCACTAGTGACATGATAATTTAAAAAATCGATAATCTAAAACCTAACAAGTCTGCAGGTCCTGATGGAATCTATCCCCGTGTTTTAAAGGAACTCAAACTTGAAATTGCCTGCCCATTATTACATCTTTTCTCTAGTTCATTGAGAGAGGGTAAGCTACCTCAAATCTGGAAATTAGGTCATGTATCTCCACTTTTCAAAAAGGGAAACACACATTTGGTTAATAACTATCACTCTATAAGCCTTACCTCCATAATCTGTAAACTCATTGGGTCCATTATAAAAGACTATATTGTAAGCCATCTTGAACAGAACGCCATAACTGTACCAATTGAACACGGATTTATTAAAAGGCGTTCTTGTGTCACACAGCTAACTGAAGGGTCATTCCGTATAAGATGGACCAATGCCCGTCAACTCATAGTCACGGATTTCCTTCAAACTTTCTCAGTGTGAGCATATGGATGTTTTAGTTGAGCATGACAATTTTTTAACTGATATTTGAAATAATTTT
>JAVVLW010004573.1:0-10602 GCA_034401795.1 Chaetoderma sp. LZ-2023a
ACGACACGACGATGTTTTAGTGTTCAATTGTACTTTGAAAATTTTAAATTCTATTCACATTAAAGATTTGGACTGCCACAGATGTTTAAAAAACGATTGTCTAAATCCATTGACGTTGATTGAGTTCTAAGGTTTCTGAGTGGGCTTCTAGTAATACTCTCATGAATGAGTGGCGGTTGATCAAAGAGATCAAGCCATGCATATTAACCCAGTGAGATCGATTCTGTTTGTTCAGAAGGTGTCCCTTTCTGAACGAGGTTCTAGTATCAGTCTGTTGATTGATCAAAGGGATCACACAACGGTCATTGATCATTTGAACAGTGAACTATATTTCAAAAGGTGTTGTTGGACTTTGTTTCCAAGTCTTTTGAAGTCGAATTTAGGAAAGAACATTTTTTAATTTCCAACAATTAGATAATTGTCTATAACATTTAGACTAATAGGAGTCAAGTGTATTTGAAAGATTTAATGAGCAATATGAATTTCGAGTTCCCTCCATCCATCCACCCACCCACCCACCCACCAACCCATCCACCCATCCACCCACCCATCCATCCATCCACCCACCCATCCATCGACCCACCCATACACCCAACCACCCATCAATCCAACCATCAATCCATCCATCAATCCATCCATCAATCCACCCATCAATCCACCCATCAATCCATCCAGTTAATGAAGGAAGGAGTGACAGAAGAAAGATAAAGGAAGAAAGGATGGATGAATTAAGGAAGGAAGAAAGGACGGATGAAGGAAGAACGGATGGATGAAGGAAGGAAGGAAGAAGGGGCGGATGAAGGAAGGAAGGAGGGCGGGAGGGAGGGATGGCGGGGGGGGGAGTGAGGGTGGAACGGAGGGGTGAGGATCGAGGAATGAGGGAGGGAGGGAGGAAGGGAGGGAGGGAGGGATGGAGGGAGGGAGGGAGAGAATGAAGGAAGAATGGAGGAAGGAAGGAAGGAAGAATGGAGGGAGGGAGGAAGGGAGGGAGGGGTGGAGGGAGGGAGGGAGGGAGAGAATGAAGGAAGAATGGAGGAAGGAAGGAAGGAAGAATGGAGGGAGGGAGGAAGGGAGGGAGGGAGGGGGGGGGGGAGAAGGAATGGAGGGAGGAAAGAAGGAAAGAATGAAGGAAGGATGAACGGATGGACGGAAGGGCGGGAATGAGGGAGGGAGGGAGGGAGGAAGGAAGGAGGGAGGGAATGAAGGAAGAATGGAGGAAGGGAGGAAGGAAGGAAGAATGGAGGTAGGGTGGGAGGAGGGAAGGAAGAATGGAGGGATGGCTGGAGGGAGTGATGGTGGGACGGAGGGTGTGGGGATCGAGGAATGAGGGACGGAGGAAGGGAGGGAGGGAGGGAGGGAGGTAAGGAAGGAATGAAGGAAGAATGGATGAAGGAAGGAAGGAAGAATGGAGGGAGGGAGGGAGGAAGGGAGGGAGGGGGGAAAGGAAGGAAGGGAGGGAGGAAAGAATGAAGGAAGGACGAACGGATGGACGGAAGGGCGGGAATGAGGGAGGGAGGGAGGGAGGGAGGGAGGGGGGAGGGAGGAAGGAAGGAAGGAAGGAAGAAAGGAGGGCGGGAGGGATGGAAGGAGAAATGGAGGGAGGGCGGGAGGGAGGGGGGAACGGAGGGCGGGAGGGAGGGAGGAAGAGGGCGAGGAAGGAAAGAAGGAAGGAGGGACGGATGTATTGACGGACGTGTGGGAATGAGGGAGGGAGGGAGGGAGGGAGGGAGGGAGGGAGGGAGGGAGGGAGGGAGGGAGGGAGGGAGGGATGGAGGAAGGAAGGAAGGAAGGAAGGAAGGAAGGAAGGAAGGAAGGAAGGATTGAAGGAAGGAAGGAAGGAAGGGAGGGAGGGAGGGAGGGAGGACGGATGGACGGACGGAATGGCGGGAGGGAAGGAGGGATGGGGGAGGGAGGGAGGATGGATGGAGGGAATGAAGGGAGGATGGAAGGAAGGAGATGATGAACGAATCAAAACTATTATTAAGAAGACAGACTAAATTGATGGAATGATGGTATGCCAGACAGATTTGCCACGACGGTATGGTGCAATAATTAGTGTGTTAGGAAGACAATAAAACAATAGAACTGGCACTCGCTAGTAGGTGGTTATATGATTAAACGCACTGGCTCAGGATCTCCCAAGGTTGGGAGATATTTTTTATTTATTTTATTGTCTGAGATTTGTTATGTTTGTTTGATAGAGGCGGTATGGCCTATAAAATATGAATAATATATATCATTCATTCTGAAGGTTTTTGAAGAGTTAATTTCGAATTAACCAAGATGTCACGTAGATTGGAGTTTTTCTTAAAGGCTATCACTGGACGCAAATTGAGAGGTTTTTTCATTTTATCCTGCAATTTATGATATTCATCTTTCAAAATTTCTGAAATTTCAACATTTTTTCGATTGTATGTTAAACTGAATGGAATAATTTCACGTTGATCAGCAAGACCAGGGTCCACGTTTATGCCACTCGGCCATTTTGTTTTCAGTTGCTTAATCCAAAATGATTCTCGAAGTTTTCTTTGTTTATCAGTTTCTTCGGCCGTAGCAGAAAGAGGCAGTTGCTCAATAGGCATAATTTCAAAGTGTCTATCGACAGAATGACCAGGAAGATTGAAATGTTGAGCTACGTTGGTGTCCTCGTCGTGTCTAATATCGCAAAGGTGTCTAGTTGCTCGCCATCTGAAAGGGCATTTTGTTTCACCGACATACTGCTTTTGGCATAATTTGCAAGATATTAAATAGATAACATTTTTAGAATCGCAATCTAAATTAGACTGAAGTTGGAATTTGCTTTTGTTCTGATAACTGACAAATGTTGTCTGATTAGGTAGATAGAGGTCTAATTTACACCTCTTCTTTCCACATTTCTGAGATTGTCCTACGCCTATAATCGGACGATTGTGACGAATTTTGGTAGGCTTTTGATCGGCAGCCTTATCAGTAATAGTTTCCAAATCATGTAAAGTTTCGGATTTTATTTTGCGCAAAAATCGTGTTGAATATCCCCTCGGTTTGAGGGCTTTAAATAAGGTGGAACACGCAGATTCAAAATTCTTTCTATCACTAGAATTTCGGTGAAACCGGATAATCTGTGATTTGATAATACCTTTAAAAGTATGAGGTGGATGGAAAGATTTCTTATGCAGTAGTTGATGGGAATCGGTGGGCTTAAAGAATACTTTGTAATCAAGAAGCCCACTCGTGTTATAATTTACACCTTTGTAGAGAGTAACGTCCAAAAAGTCTACGGACGACTGGTCAATGTTGGCTTTAAGTTTGATGTTAGGATCGTGATTGTTCAAAATAGTGAAAAATTCATCAAACTCTTCCCTCGAATGATTCCAGATCATAAAAATATCATCGAGGTAACGGCGGTAAAATAAGGGCTGCTTAGGACATTTGTTAAGCGCATCTTCTTCCCACTCAGCTACATAGATGTTGGCAAAACTAGGACTAAAACGTTTACCCATAGCGCATCCACAGATTTGTTGGTAGATTTCGCCAGCGAATTCGAAATCATTGCCCTTTAAACTCAGCTCCAGGAGAGCTAATATTTCGCTAGTGGGCCTATTGTTATCGGGATATTTATCAAATGCTCTGCGAACAGAAGACAAACCCCTTTCGATGTCAATGTTTGTGTACATAGCATCGATGTCGAGGGTTATCAAGAGTGAGTTTGGAGGAACAGAAATTTTGGAGACCTCGGATAGGAAATCCTCAGTGTTGTTCAAAAAGCTGAAATGTCTATTCGCAATTGGTTGTAGGTGGTAATCAATAATTTCACTAATTCGATAAGATTCAGAGCCGCAATCAGAGATAATAGGTCGACCCGGTGGTATCATAGGGTCGGACCATGACTCAATAGGTTTATGAATTTTTGGCAAAAGGTAAAACGTACGTGGATTTGAATCTCGTTTAGCAGTAAGGTATTTAAACTGCTTTTTCGTTATGGCCTTTTTGTCAGCCATTTCTTGAAGGATTCCATTAAATTTATCACAATTATTTTGCCAGAGTGGTTCGTCTAATTTGCGGTAGTGTTTCAGATTACTGAGTTGCCGATGTGCTTCACGAATATAATTATCCTTACGCATTAATACAGTAGCAGATCCCTTGTCAGCAGGCTTTATAACGATGTCATTGTTTTTACGCAAACCTGTTAAGGCTAAACGTTCTTGATATGACAAATTTTGATGATTTTTAGGAAATTCTAAATTTTCAACACGCTCCTTGATAGCTTTTATACTATCAAGGATCGCAGGGTCAACCAACTTCGAGTTAGGTGCCCAGCCAGTTTTTTCAACAAAAGGTAGAAAGTTGTTTTTCTTGGAATTTCGAAAAAAGTCTGCTAATTTTACACGGTGAGAAAATTCTTCAATTTCCCATAAGCCATTATCTAAAAGAGCATCTATGTCGACTTTGGGCCGTGGTGTTGGTACATATGTTAGACCAAGATTTAGCAACGATCTTTCTGCTTCAGACAATGTAGAACCAGTTAGGTTAATGATATTACCACCTAGGCCAATTTCTGGGTGGTTAGTACCCTGACCCGTAGTTAGTTTAAATTAAGGTGTGATAACCAACTATTATACATCCTATTTGCAGTACACTCAGTCCAGTGGATGTTGTCCTCAACCACCTGAAATTCAGACACGGGGAGGCTGGGCAGGATAGGGACCTTGGACCTTAAGGCCTCTACACGGCTGTTAACGAATTGTATGTTTCGTTTCTGGGTTGTAGTCAGGTGCTTCGAATAATTTAGTTTGGCAAAGTGAACTTTAGCCTTTGGAAATTTTGAACGCATGGTACTAAACAGATTCTCAATTCTCTGGGAGGTGTCATGCTGAAGTTCGTCCTTATCATTAATTCCGATGTTAAGGATGATACGCTGAGGTTGGAAGACCTCATTGTATTTTCTAACAATATTCCTAATGTGGTTTATCTTAGCACCTGGATATATTGCTACCTGCATATCTGGATGAGGTGTCTGATTGATACGAGCTAAATTTGAAGACCCAATCAGCAGAATCTTCTTGTTCAGGGTAGGAAGGCGCCATTCACTCTTGTTATCCACCACGAACCGAAACTTGTAGAAAGACCTATGCTCTTTGGGTGTATCCCTAGGCGTAGGTTTGGGCTTAGTTGTGGGCGTAAACTTAGGTTGTGGTGGCTTGGACCTCGGCGTCGACGATCTGGTCTTTTGACCAGGTCGGTCAGTGGCTGCTCTCTGTGGAAGGGGAGGAAACTCGACTGGGGACAGTGGCGAGACCGGAAGAGGGATCTGACTAGGATCCACATGAGCGGACACTGACGGTGACCATGCTGGCAGTGGAATCAGGAGCGGATCCACCACAGGAGACTGCAGGGGGAACACTGGTGAGCTCTGGTTATTCACCCGCTTAACTACTGGGGGACTCTCAGTGGGTGACCTATTCCGTTTCCGATTTGATTGTGGGATGACTGGTACGGTCAAGGCTGACCTTGCAGTCGGTGTGCCTGGTAGGGCCACAGAGGGCCCTGCAGTTGATGTTCCTGGTAAGGTCACAGGTGACCCTACAGGGGGTGTTGTACTATGGCAGGTTCTAAAATGTGGATCAAAAGGTCTGATGAAATCATAAAACTGATCAATTGATGAAGAATGAAACTTCCTGCCATAGTTATTTCGGGCCCAATTTATTGCTGTGGTCTTCGCTCTACCTAATTCTAAATTTGGTTTGGACTGAGCTTCGATGAGGAGGGACATAAGACGACCAAGCTGGAAATTATAGTGACTAATGTTAACCTGGAGTAAAGATATGGCCCATTTCAAATTTGCTGCTAAGATGTCCTTACGGACCTCGGCGTTTGGCATCGCTGGTTTACAGAAGAAATTCTGTCTCTCTAACTCTGACACTTTCCAGCTCAATCCAGGAGGCAAACTGCCCCTACGTACATGAGCATTCAAGATGCCAAGGTGGTGAAAACATTGTATAATCATGTAGTAACACTTGGTTAGTGCAGCCTGGGCAGATGGCGGGCGACTGTCGTTAGACCTCCTGTCATCCCGTCTTCTACTCTTGCTAACTCCAGCCATAATGTTACTAGTTAGATAATTCAATGTTTCTGCCACTAAAATCTACAAGAATACCAAAAAATTGAGGGGACCTAATGGAATCGTGAACCAAGGGAAGTCTATCGAATTACAAGCCTAACAAAATCTACAAGCGCATCAAAAATCTACCGCTGAAAAAAAGAAGGTTATGATTAAGCATGTTAATATTTAAATAATTCATATAAACTATTAAAGGATAATTGTGTATATTACCAATAATCCTATGCACCGTCGTGAAGTGGGCGACCGGTTTCGACAAGGTTTGTCAGCTTCAGGCCACAGAACAAATCTGCCTGTCTACCAAAAATCTGTCTATTTATTAGAATTGATGGCCTTAGATTAGTGTTCAATTGTACTTTGAAAATTTTAAATTCTATTCACATTAAAGATTTGGACTGCCACAGATGTTTAAAAAACGATTGTCTAAATCCATTGACGTTGATTGAGTTCTAAGGTTTCTGAGTGGGCTTCCAGTAATACTCTCATGAATGAGTGGCGGTTGATCAAAGAGATCAAGCCATGCATATTAACCCAGTGAGATCGATTCTGTTTGTTCAGAAGGTGTCCCTTTCTGAACGAGGTTCTAGTATCAGTCTGTTGATTGATCAAAGGGATCACACAACGGTCATTGATCATTTGAACAGTGAACTATATTTCAAAAGGTGTTGTTGGACTTTGTTTCCAAGTCTTTTGAAGTCGAATTTAGGAAAGAACATTTTTTAATTTCCAACAATTAGATAATTGTCTATAACATTTAGACTAATAGGAGTCAAGTGTATTTGAAAGATTTAATGAGCAATATGAATTTCGAGTTCCCTCCATCCATCCACCCACCCACCCACCCACCAACCCATCCACCCATCCACCCACCCATCCATCCATCCACCCACCCATCCATCGACCCACCCATCCACCCAACCACCCATCAATCCAACCATCAATCCATCCATCAATCCATCCATCAATCCACCCATCAATCCATCCATCAATCCATCCATCAATCCATCCAGTTAATGAAGGAAGGAGTGACAGAAGAAAGATAAAGGAAGAAAGGATGGATGAATTAAGGAAGGAAGAAAGGACGGATGAAGGAAGAACGGATGGATGAAGGAAGGAAGGAAGAAGGGGCGGATGAAGGAAGGAAGGAGGGCGGGAGGGAGGGATGGCGGGGGGGGGAGTGAGGGTGGAACGGAGGGGTGAGGATCGAGGAATGAGGGAGGGAGGGAGGAAGGGAGGGAGGGAGGGATGGAGGGAGGGAGGGAGAGAATGAAGGAAGAATGGAGGAAGGAAGGAAGGAAGAATGGAGGGAGGGAGGAAGGGAGGGAGGGGTGGAGGGAGGGAGGGAGGGAGAGAATGAAGGAAGAATGGAGGAAGGAAGGAAGGAAGAATGGAGGGAGGGAGGAAGGGAGGGAGGGAGGGGGGGGGGGGAGAAGGAATGGAGGGAGGAAAGAAGGAAAGAATGAAGGAAGGATGAACGGATGGACGGAAGGGCGGGAATGAGGGAGGGAGGGAGGGAGGAAGGAAGGAGGGAGGGAATGAAGGAAGAATGGAGGAAGGGAGGAAGGAAGGAAGAATGGAGGTAGTGAGGGAGGAGGGAAGGAAGAATGGAGGGATGGCTGGAGGGAGTGATGGTGGGACGGAGGGGGTGGGGATCGAGGAATGAGGGACGGAGGAAGGGAGGGAGGGAGGGAGGGAGGTAAGGAAGGAATGAAGGAAGAATGGATGAAGGAAGGAAGGAAGAATGGAGGGAGGGAGGGAGGAAGGGAGGGAGGGGGGAAAGGAAGGAAGGGAGGGAGGAAAGAATGAAGGAAGGACGAACGGATGGACGGAAGGGCGGGAATGAGGGAGGGAGGGAGGGAGGGAGGGAGGGGGGAGGGAGGAAGGAAGGAAGGAAGGAAGAAAGGAGGGCGGGAGGGATGGAAGGAGAAATGGAGGGAGGGCGGGAGGGAGGGGGGAACGGAGGGCGGGAGGGAGGGAGGAAGAGGGCGAGGAAGGAAAGAAGGAAGGAGGGACGGATGTATTGACGGACGTGTGGGAATGAGGGAGGGAGGGAGGGAGGGAGGGAGGGAGGGAGGGAGGGAGGGAGGGAGGGAGGGAGGGAGGGAGGGAGGGAGGGAGGAAGGAAGGAAGGAAGGAAAGAAGGAAGGAAGGATTGAAGGAAGGAAGGAAGGAAGGAAGGAAGGAAGGAAGGGAGGGAGGGAGGGAGGACGGATGGACGGACGGAATGGCGGGAGGGAAGGAGGGATGGGGGAGGGAGGGAGGATGGATGGAGGGAATGAAGGGAGGATGGAAGGAAGGAGATGATGAACGAATCAAAACTATTATTAAGAAGACAGACTAAATTGATGGAATGATGGTATGCCAGACAGATTTGCCACGACGGTATGGTGCAATAATTAGTGTGTTAGGAAGACAATAAAACAATAGAACTGGCACTCGCTAGTAGGTGGTTATATGATTAAACGCACTGGCTCAGGATCTCCCAAGGTTGGGAGATATTTTTTATTTATTTTATTGTCTGAGATTTGTTATGTTTGTTTGATAGAGGCGGTATGGCCTATAAAATATGAATAATATATATCATTCATTCTGAAGGTTTTTGAAGAGTTAATTTCGAATTAACCAAGATGTCACGTAGATTGGAGTTTTTCTTAAAGGCTATCACTGGACGCAAATTGAGAGGTTTTTTCATTTTATCCTGCAATTTATGATATTCATCTTTCAAAATTTCTGAAATTTCAACATTTTTTCGATTGTATGTTAAACTGAATGGAATAATTTCACGTTGATCAGCAAGACCAGGGTCCACGTTTATGCCACTCGGCCATTTTGTTTTCAGTTGCTTAATCCAAAATGATTCTCGAAGTTTTCTTTGTTTATCAGTTTCTTCGGCCGTAGCAGAAAGAGGCAGTTGCTCAATAGGCATAATTTCAAAGTGTCTATCGACAGAATGACCAGGAAGATTGAAATGTTGAGCTACGTTGGTGTCCTCGTCGTGTCTAATATCGCAAAGGTGTCTAGTTGCTCGCCATCTGAAAGGGCATTTTGTTTCACCGACATACTGCTTTTGGCATAATTTGCAAGATATTAAATAGATAACATTTTTAGAATCGCAATCTAAATTAGACTGAAGTTGGAATTTGCTTTTGTTCTGATAACTGACAAATGTTGTCTGATTAGGTAGATAGAGGTCTAATTTACACCTCTTCTTTCCACATTTCTGAGATTGTCCTACGCCTATAATCGGACGATTGTGACGAATTTTGGTAGGCTTTTGATCGGCAGCCTTATCAGTAATAGTTTCCAAATCATGTAAAGTTTCGGATTTTATTTTGCGCAAAAATCGTGTTGAATATCCCCTCGGTTTGAGGGCTTTAAATAAGGTGGAACACGCAGATTCAAAATTCTTTCTATCACTAGAATTTCGGTGAAACCGGATAATCTGTGATTTGATAATACCTTTAAAAGTATGAGGTGGATGGAAAGATTTCTTATGCAGTAGTTGATGGGAATCGGTGGGCTTAAAGAATACTTTGTAATCAAGAAGCCCACTCGTGTTATAATTTACACCTTTGTAGAGAGTAACGTCCAAAAAGTCTACGGACGACTGGTCAATGTTGGCTTTAAGTTTGATGTTAGGATCGTGATTGTTCAAAATAGTGAAAAATTCATCAAACTCTTCCCTCGAATGATTCCAGATCATAAAAATATCATCGAGGTAACGGCGGTAAAATAAGGGCTGCTTAGGACATTTGTTAAGCGCATCTTCTTCCCACTCAGCTACATAGATGTTGGCAAAACTAGGACTAAAACGTTTACCCATAGCGCATCCACAGATTTGTTGGTAGATTTCGCCAGCGAATTCGAAATCATTGCCCTTTAAACTCAGCTCCAGGAGAGCTAATATTTCGCTAGTGGGCCTATTGTTATCGGGATATTTATCAAATGCTCTGCGAACAGAAGACAAACCCCTTTCGATGTCACTACTGGTAGTGGTAGTGGTAGTGGTAGTGGTAGTGGTAGTGGTAGTGGTAGTGGTAGTGGTAGTGGTAGTAGTGGTAGTGGTAGTGGTAGTGGTAGTGGTAGTGGTAGTGGTAGTGGTAGTGGTAGTGGTAGTGGTAGTGGTAGTGGTAGTGGTAGTAGTAGTAGTAGTAGCAGTAGCAGTGGTAGTGGTAGTGGTAGTGGTAGTGGTAGTGGTAGTGGTAGTAGCAGTCGCAGCAGCAGCAGCGGTAGTAGTAGTAGTAGCAGTAGTAGTGGTAGTGGTAGTGGTAGTGGTAGTGGTAGTGGTAGTGGTAGTGGTAGTAGTAGTAGTGGTAGTGGTAGTGGTAGTGGTAGTGGTAGTGGTAGTGGTAGTGGTAGTGGTAGTGGTAGTGGTAGTGGTAGTGGTAGTAGTAGTAGTAGTAGCAGTAGTAGTGGTAGTGGTAGTGGTAGTGGTAGTGGTAGTGGTAGTGGTAGTAGTAGTAGTGGTAGTGGTAGTGGTAGTGGTAGTGGTAGTGGTAGTGGTA